>JAMPIV010013581.1:0-118391 GCA_024509875.1 Oreohelix idahoensis
ATTAATATTAATGGCCTTACAAATCCTCTACACTTCTTAAATACTCAAACTGCAACTACGGCAGTTTTATTAAAGGCCATTAACAAATCTCTTACACTTCTTAAATACTCCATGAATGCAACTACGGCAGTTATATTAATCGCCTTACAAATCTCCCACACTTCTTAAAATACTCACTCAAGACTGCAACTACGGCAGTTAATATTAATGAATAATGGCCTTACAAATCTCCACACATCTTAAATACTCAAGACTGCAACTACGCAGTTATATAATGGCCTTTACAAATCTCCACCTTCTAAAATACTTCAAGACTGCAACTACGGCAGTTATATTAATGGCCTTACAAAATCTCCACACTTCTTTAATTTACTCAAGACTTGCAAACTACGGAAGTTTTATATTAATGGCCTTACAAATCTCCACACTTCTTCAATACACAATAATGCAACTACAGGCATTATATAATGGCCTTAAAATCTCCACACTTCTTCAATTACTCAAAACTGCTTCTACAGCGCAGGTTATCTTATATGGCCTTACAAGATCTGGCAACTTTTAAAATACTCCAAGACTGCAAGACGGCAGTATATATTATTGGCCTTACAATCTCCACACTACTTAAATAGTCAGTCGGCAACTAAGGCATTTATATTAATGGCCTTACCAAATCTCTAACACTTCTCACTAGCCCCGATCCCGGCATGCCCCTTAGAATAACCACCTTCATACACTTAGGTAAACACAGCGCTTGCGACCACCCTCGGTCTACGCCCCAAAAAAAACTCCTTTATTCTTTTTATTGAGATCACACATCTCTCCCCCCCCCCCCCCCCCAAAACATTCACGGGCTTCGGCTTGTTTTTTTTTTACCACCGCTCTTAATACATGCAGCATTAGACCGCGAGCTAAACACCGCTCACACAACTCCGGGATATAATTCCTACACCAGCGTGGCTCTCAACGCTGTGAGAATACGTCGAAAAACGCTCTGTTTCTAGATATTAAACATTCTATCATACATCCTAAATAAGCCTCATCAGCTAAAACATGGACTCCAAGCAACCGTAACTCAAAACATCTACCTGTTGCTCTAAAACTTGTCAAAAACTTATTCTGAACTATATCTTCCTGACCATGCATTACTGACTATAGATTAATTTTTTAAGACAATGGGAAGTAAACTCATGGAATTGTTAGTCACGCTCTTAATTTCTACTATTTGAAATCTAATCGTGTGACAATAGTCTGATAGTATAGTTGCCGATAGCTGTTTGGTCGAAACGATTTTGAGTCAAGATCCATTATACGGTAGCGCCTCAGATTACGCCATTTCTTAGAAAAACAGTTGGCAAACGACAATGTTTCAAGATTCATTTCCTTTAAGGTTCCATTCTTTAGTCGAAACATCGTAGAACATTCTTCGATTCGTAAGTTACGCTGAGCTTGAATTTTCGATTCGCGTGGTTTTGTTCTGTGCATGTCTTTTGTTTGTGGCAGTGTTTTGTTCGAATGATGTCCGCCCAGGACAGTCGGAGCAGAAATGTGCTAGTAAGGCGAGACGTAGCGGTGTGCTTAGCAGTCCTCCGCTTATATTATTCAGGAAGGAGCTCACGATCCACTTATATTGTCACGCATCGATTGATGCCTGTCCTAAGTGGCCTTTTTGCTTCCTGAACTTTATTGATGGATCTAGGTTTGATACCTTTGCTGTTTAAGGAACATAGAGGACGATAATGCGACGCTCAAAAGACATGCCTGTCTTGTTGAGGTCGAATATAGGAGACTAGATTTAATCTCCCATTTGATATCTAATAGCTCTTATGGAAAGGGGAAGTTTATAACTACTGACTACATGTACAGCTGATTACGATATCCTAAAAAGCATATGATTTTACATTATTTTGATGCTGTCCTGCTGTTCCTGTTGAATTGACTACGTCGATGATACAATGACTGTTGTAAAACAATACCTGTGATGTTTCGCATAACGATGTCCATGCATCTTGTCATTGTGGCGTTACACAATATTTATTGCCAAAAAACATCACTGCTGTTAAAAGCTTTATTGACTTTCTACGTTGTACTATGGTCTGATGTGGACGTCCATGTATGATACTGTAGCTATCTTACTTTATCCTTACGTCACACACTTAAAGCAGACTAAAGACACCATCTTACTCTGCCTCATCATCCCTGGTGTCTGATTGTGATACACTACTCTGCAAGTGCCAGTATTATGATACCTTGGAAAGCAGATGAAATATAAACACCTCAACATGTGTGTGGCAAATGTGACATCATCCACTGAACATTTATATGCAACAAACACACATTATGCTAACGCAACATTTGGTAGCCATAAGCTGGTTTGGTCTGGTACCGAGCATACACGGGGTCCCTTACCCACTTCATTCACAAGAATTCAACAAACTGCAAATCCTTCAATAAATCGATATACAGCGATTTTTCAAGACATCAACATAAAGAATTTCGAAAATTACTCCGGCGTTGCCCAGGAACTTTTTTTGGAATTTTCAACAATTGCTGTCCAAGTCAAGAAAGTGACATTTCCCAGTTTTGTTACACTACGGGAGAATTGAATTGTTGCTGTTCTGCTTTGGAGAAGGCCAAGTTCCAATCGCTGACGAGTTCTTACACTTCTTGTACACTGCTGTACTGTTTAGAAGCTCAAGTCATCAAACCCATCGTCTTAGCTTTTTGATGCAAGTTCAGATGTGTGATCAACGTTGGATCTTCGATCTTAGAATGCTGATTACCACCTGTTTTTTGCTGTACTGACGATTGGAGTTCTATAAGTAAGTGGGCCTGTTTTGTTTGTGAACTGTGCCCTTATACTTCTTCTGAGTCTTCTTGTATTTCTCATTCTTTTGTTTACATGTTATATGTTTTATATGTTATTTGTATATTTATATGTTTATATTTCAGCGGGTTCTCGGTTGGGTGGTGTCTCCGTTAGATTATGCCACGTCATAGAGGTCGTCTATTGTGAGCGTTTTCTGTAAGATTTGCAAATTTCCGATACTGGAATTTGCAAAGCGACTTCTGTTGCTATTTATGTTAGCTGTGATGACATGTTTTAATATTGTTTTCGTTATTATTTCGCATTCTTTAGTTTTGTTTTGATTTGTTTGTATTTGTTAGCCTACTCTTGTCTATAATTTAGTTTCATACAACATTTTTGTTTATACACTGTGGTGTCATGTATTTTGTTTAATTCTATCGCAGATATCGTCACATTTTTTGTGATATTTCATTAATTTTCGCTTGATTTTTTGTTGATTTCTACGGCTGTATGCGTATGGTTGCTAAGTCTTTGTTTTTTTGTACATTGTGTTGTTTAGATTGTTGTGTGTACAGTGTAGGGTTTTCATTGTTATTGTTTACATTTTGATTGTGTTTTACATAGTCCCCATTGGTGAACACTTTAGTAGTTAATTCACATTTAATATAAATGATGAATAATATTGTGCACTATTGAATGGGAAATGCACCTATGATCAAGAGTTGATTGATGATATTTCAAAAAGGTCTATACACAAGTTCGTTGATATAAGACTTGTTTCCCACAGAGATTGGGATGATAATATAGTGTTGTGAGTAAACAAGTGCTTCATTTAAGACTTGTTATAATTAAATTTGAAATAAGATAATTAATTATTTCAGGTTGTGGACTCATATTATTACTCATCATGTCTACATTTGAGCACTTTATTGAGCAGGGTAAATTGCTTGGGAAGACTGGTGATAAGTTAGAAGAATTTGCAACTACTCAATATGATAAAGCAATGGAAGCTGAACAAAAGAAACTGCAGATGCAGGTGGATGAAAAAAGATTCCAAATGGAAATGGAAAAACAAAAAGAGAAGCAGAAGCAAAAGCTGAAGAGAAGAGACTACAGATTGAGTCTGAAAATAAAAGACGTGAAAAAGAGGCTGAAAATAAAAGACTTGAAATAGAAGCTGAAGAAAGGAAGTTACAAAGAGAGTCTGATAAGAGAAAAGCAAAAATGGAGCATGAAGAAAAACTTTTAGCTTTGGAAGTTGAGAAATTAAAGGTGATGAACATGAGTAATGCTAATGATGCAAATAAGGTCTCAGATAAGACTAATGCAAGCACTTTCAAGCTTAATCTACCACCATTCAATGCTTCCATCGATGATATTACATTCTATCTGGACAGATTTGAAACTTCATGTAAAGTACATAACATAGATAAATCACTACAGGTTTATCATTTGTCCAAAATACTTAGAGGTGATGCTTTGAGTATGTTAAGCATGATAGATGAGCCTGACAAGAACAACTATGAGGTTGTCAGGACTATATTTTTAAAGAAATACCAACTTGACGAAGACGGCTATCGTCTTCAATTTAAAAATATGTTGCCAGAAACTGGTGTGCAATTCTCTGAATTCATTTCAAAGATACGTCTTACTTTTTTACGTTGGGTGGAGCTGTCTAAGACAGAAAAAACTTATGAAGGACTTATGGACTTAATACTTAGAGACAAAGTCATGTCTTCTGTCAATGAGTCTTTCCTTGCTTTCCTTCATGAACGTAAACCTAAAACAATAAAAGAAATGGAAGATTTCTGTTGCCAATACGTAACTGCGCATCCTCACGTAACCATTGGTAACTCTAAAGTAAAAGAAGGTCTGCCAGTTGGATCGGCAGCTCCTTATGGTTCAAGATTCAGTTACAGATTCCAGCTAAATGTTGATAGGAAAAGTAACTGAAGTTACTGTCAAAATTATGGAACTCAATTTACGGGTGATTCTTATTCGAAGAATTGGAGACAACCTGATAGTCCTCGTTACTATCACCCTAATAATTATAAGCATTTCAAAAGAGGATATGGTAATAGAGGTTATTCCTGCCGAAGACCTCAGAACCAAACAAATAGATGTTCTCATCAATGTGAACATGATAGTAATCGTGGAAACTGGAATTCGAACCAGGATAACAATTACAATAGAGACAATAATAACTGCAGAGATAATAATAACTTTGATAACTTCAGAGGTAATAGTAGTCGGGGTAGATCTCAACACAAAAAAAAGAGATATCAGCAGGCTAATGCTGTACAACAGGAAACTGAGGGAGCCTGTAATCATGTTGTTGATAATAAAAACTTTGACGCTGTCACTGGTTCTGCTTTTGACTTTGAGAGAGCAAACAAGTGCCCCCAATGCAGTACTTTATTCGAACCGGGTACCATAACTACTTTGAGTTGTGGTCACCCACTTCCCGCTCTTCCTGCTGCTGTTGCGCATGACGGGAGGGGTTCTTTAATCCTACATAAGGGTTTTGTTAATGATACTCCGGTCTCACTACTTTTCGATTCCGGATGCACCACTATTGGTGTTAGACAATCGCTTGTAGATCCATCTTGTGCTACAGGAAGGGTTATTAAATGTGTCACATTTGGCGGCACTCTAGAAAAATATCCTACTGCTGTAATTCGCATTGCCACTCCTTTCTTTACTGGAGATGTGCATGCTTGTCTCTTACCTAATCCTATTGCGGACCTTATTATTGGTCGTATTCACGGAGTTAGGGAGTGTACCCCACAGCAGATTGCTGCTTGGGAAGATAATAACATGCAAGCTACAAATGCAGTAGTTACAAAGAGCACAAGCTCTACAAACACCCGAAACTTCACTGAATAGTGATAATGAAGTTGATAGCCAAGATAGTCACTTAGTAATCACTCGTGACTCGTTCATAAAATTGCAAGAAGAAGATCCTTCTTTAAAAAAATTCTTCGTTCTTGCGAAGAAAGGTGATCCGAATCAGGATACAAATAGAAAATCTTGGAGAGCAATGAGAAACGGCGTACTTGTACGTATGGTACAAGATTCGACTACGTCGGCACATTCGCAAATTCTTGTTCCCAAGAGCATGAGAGTCCAAATATTGCAACATGCTCATGACTCGCAATGTGCTGGACATATGGGTTTTGCCCGTACGAAGTCGAGAGTCCTTGCGGCTTTCTTTTGGCCTTTTGTCAATAAGGACATTCGTATTTACTGCCGATCATGCAAGGTATGTCAGGAGGTCAAATCTAGAGGACCACGACATGCTGCGCCTATCCAGGCTGCTGACATTCCTATTCGGCCGTTTCAGAAAATGGCCATAGATATTATTGGCCCTTTTAAGGTCAAGTCGGCCAGAGGACATCAGTTTATCCTTACATGTGTCGATATGTGCACACGTTGGCCAGAGGCTATTCCTCTTAAGAGCATATCTACTACAGATATCGCAGATGCTCTTTGGTTGATATTTTCTCGCTTGGGGTTCCCCAGAGAAATATTGTCAGACCATGGCACTCAACTCATATCTGACACTATGTCACAGGTAATGTCTACCTTACATATTGAACGATCTCTCAGTAGTATCTACCATCCTATGTCTAATGGGTTAGTTGAGCGTCTGAATAGAACGCTCAAGACTTTGCTTGGTAAGATAACTGAAGATCATCCTCAAGATTGGGACAGGGTTTTACCCGCGGCTCTCTTTGCCTATAGAGAAGTCCCTAATGAACACACAGGATTTTCTCCCTTCGAACTTGTCTTTGGCGCGCGTCCACGCGGCCCTATGTCTTTATTACACGATCTCATCACTGCCGATGATATTAGCGATGAAACTCAATCCTCATATGAGTATGTCATTGCTCTTAGACAAAAGATCATTGAGGCATGTAAGCTAGCAACTGCTTCATCAGAAATTGCTAAAGAGAAGGCAAGGCAGTTTGCTAACAAGAATAGATGTCTACGACAACTTTGTCCAGGTGACAAAGCATTCGTCCTACTCCCCAGTAGGGAAAATAGACTTCTTATTGCATGGAAAGGTCCGTATGCAATAGTCTCTCGGATTTCCGATGTTGACTATGTGGTCGATATTGATGGAAAGCATAAAACTTTCCACATAAACATGCTTTCGGAATTTCACGAACGTCCGGACTATTTGCTGCCTATTTTCCAGGCAACGGATGATGCTCCTGCACCTCACGGTCATTATTCATCCCTGTCTGTCATTCAGGATGAGGAAGCTACCTTCTCTGATGTCAACCTTCCCCTTCCAGTGGTTCCATTACATTCCACGGAATCTTGGAAAAACGTTTCTGTTTCTCCTAATCTTTCTGGTGACGAACATCGACAAGTCTCGTCGATGTTACAAACATTTCAGGATGTTCTCACTGACATTCCTGGACACACAGATGTCATAGAACATGACATAATTCTTACCGACAATAATCCAATTAGGGTTAGGCCGTATCCTATTCCTATACACTTTCAGTCGCAAGTGGAAAAGGAATTGGATGAAATGATTCAATTAAATATAATTGAACCATCGACTTCACCATATTCTTCTTCCATGGTTATTGTCCGGAAGAAGGATAAGAACATACGAATTTGCGTTGATTATCGCAAATTAAATCAGGTCACAAAGTTCGATGCTGAACCGATGCCTTTGTTAGAAGATCTACTGATTAGACTTTCTAATTCTAGATTCTTCACTAAACTTGACTTGTCTAAAGGTTATTGGCAAGTGCCTTTATATGACTTACTGTCCACTCTACGTGAGAATAATTTGACAGCAAAACCTTCTAAAGCTTTTGTTGGTTTTGGTGAAATCTCTTTCCTGGGTCATCGTGTTGGTCATGGTCTCTTGAAGACAGAAGACCACAATCCTTCCAAAATACTGAACATCTCTGTTCCTAAAACGAAGAAACAAGTTAGGAGTCTCTTAGGTTTAATTCAATTTTATGGGAGATTTATTCCAAATTTATCTTCGATCATGGCACCTCTCTCAACATTGTTGAAGAAAGGTTCGCCTAATCTGGTCCGTTGGTCTGAAGAATGTCAATCTTCACTAGACCAAATCAAGAATATATTTTCTTCTCCTCCCATCTTAAGATTACCTACTCTTGATAGGACTTTTGTTCTTCGGAGTGATGCTTCATCCACTGGGATTGGAGCAGCACTGATGCAAGAATATGCAAATACTCTGCATCCTGTTATGTACATTTCTAGAAAACTAAATGCGGCAGAGAGGAACTACTCGGTTTTAGACCGTGAGTTGTTAGCGATGGTTTGGTCAATTCTAAAACTACAAAGATTCCTCCTGGGCGCACATTTCATTCTAGAGACTGATCAGAAAGCTCTTACAGCTATTCAGACTAAGAATTTGAAGAGCTCGAGGTCTACTCGATATGCAATTGCTCTTCAACCTTTTCATTTCTCTGTGCGAGCTATTCGTGGCTCAGATAATGTGATGGCAGACATTCTGTCAAGATGCCCACATGATTCCAACTAATACTTCTGCCCTATTTCTAGATATACGACAGAGCCATAACACACCTATATTACTACAATACATTAGCACATCTGTCCTCACTTTAGGTGAACACATACTATTGTGCTTTGTTATCATCTTCTTCTGTTCCCATCTTTAATATAAGAAGAAGACTGAGTAGTTAATATAAGGGCCGAAAGTTTACTCGGTCACAATTGTTAATAATAATGTATTATAGTATGAAACTTAATGGCTATTAAATAGAATTATATTGGTTGTTTTTTCTCAGCATGTTATTGTTGATCGGAGAAGCTACCTTTCTGTTGTCAAACATGGAGAGTTCCACATTGTACACTTTCCTTGGAACGACAGGAGATGTGTCCTGGATCGTCATTTATGTTTAATTTCATTATGTAATGGTATTATTAAACATTTAGATAATGTAATATTTAACATTCAATATCAGATGTGTACATCCATTCTAAGCGGTATTAGATTATGACACTGCTATTTGATTATAATGATATGAACTTGCATATTTATATTGTATTTTCATGCAAGCGTAATGTGTGTTGATGGCACCTCCCCGATATATATATTTTTTTAATAAGATTTTTTATCTGTTGAGAAATATTCTCACCAGACACTTTATGTGTCAATTTAGCCTCATATTAGGCAGTGCAATTAGTTATCCCCGCATAATTCGTGCGTTGTTAAACCGCTTTTGGTTTTACTCTTGGATATTTTAAAAAAAAAAATGTTGCACATTTTTTTTTTAATCGGGAGGTGGCGGTAATGTTGCGCTAAACTTGTCGCAACTTATTCTGACTATATATTCTGACCATGCATTCTGACTATAGTTAATTTTTTAATGCATGGGAAGTAACTCATGGAATTGTAGTCACTTCTTATTTCTACTAGTTGTCTAATCGTGTGACAATAGTCTGATAGTATAGTTGCCGATAGTTTGTGTGAACGATTTTGAGTCATGTCCATATACGGAGCGCTCAGATCGCCAGTTCTTAGAAAACAGTTGACAATCGCAATGTTTCAAGATTCATTTCCTTTAAAGGTTCCATTCTTTAGTCGAACATCGTAGAACATTCTTCGTTTCGTAAGTTAGCTGAGTTGTATTCGATTCGCGTGTTCTGCGCATGTCTTTGTTTGAGGCAGTGTTTGAATGATTTCCGCCCAGGTCAGTCTGAGCAGAAATGCTGGTAAGGCGAGACGTAGCGGTGTGCTAGCGTCCTCGTTTATATTATTCAGGAAGGAGTCCTCATCATTGTTGTTCTTTTTTTGAGATGATATATCTCTATGTTATTCCAAATGCCTGGAGGCCTTTGTGATTTATGTGATTTAATTCCTGATGAACAGGTAACTGAATATTTTTGCTGAGTAACTTTATCGCCATCTTGTGATGTTGACTTTTGCCTAGCCTGCCTCGTTATAGAGTCTATAATATGACAAGTTTGCTCAGCTCACGATCCACTTATATTGTCACGCATCGATTGATGCCTGTCCTAAGGACCATTTGCTTCCTGAACTTTATTGATGGATCTAGGTTTGATACCTTTGCTGTTTAAGGAACATAGAGGACGATAATGCGACGCTCAAAAGACATGCCTGTCTTGTTGAGGTCGAATATAGGAGACTAGATTTAATCTCCCATTTGATATCTACTAGCTCTTATGGAAAGGGGAAGTTTACTACCTGACTACATGTACAGCTGATTACGATATCCTAAAAAGCATATGATTTACATTATTTTGATGCTGTCTGCTGTTCCTGTTGAATTGACTACGTCGATGATACAATGACTGTTGTACTATACCTGTGATGTTTCTGCATAACGATGTCCATGCATCTTGTCATTGTGGCGTACCCAATATATATTGCCAAAAACATCACTGCTGTTAAAAGCTTTATTGACTTTCTACGTTGTATGGTCTGATGTGACGTCCATGTATGATACTGTAGCTATCTGACTCTATCCTTACGTCACACACTTAAACCAGACTAAAGACACCATGTTACTCTGCCTCATCATCCCTGGTGTCTGAGGGTGATACACCACTCTGCAAGTGCCAGTATTATCATACCTTTGGAAAGCAGATGAAATATAACACCCTCAACATTGTGTGGCAAATGTGACATCATCCACTGAACATTTATACGCAACACACATTATGCTACGCAACACACATTATGCTACGCAACACTACCTTGTCCAAAAAACATATTCAGAATTACTGCCCTTTCATAGGATCAACTCGCAACAGATATATTTGTGTGGTCAGCAAGCCAATAAACAGAACTTTTGTCTAATGGATAATTATTATCAGTGTTACATAACTCAACTCTGCCTAGGCCGGTCTCAAGCCCGGCTGAAAAAGGAGGAGGGTGGCCTGCATGGAGGCCGTAAGGAGGCAGCCCATCCACCATGCAAAGGCACAACAGGCCAATCACCTGTTTGTTTTAAAACATTGATTACACAAACTAGGAGACAAAACCGGACGATTCTGAAGGCGACGAACTGGAACGGACTTCGACTTATGGAACATGGAACACAAGAAGTATCAATGGGAAAGAAGAGAAGCTGGTGGAAGAGATGAGGAAAGCAAAATTAGAAATTCTGGCTATAACGGAAACAAAGAAAAAGGGACAAGGAGTCATGGATCTCGATGGCAACACGCTGTTCTGCAGTGGTGTACCCACGTCTGAAAGAGCTAAAGGGGGCGTGGGTTGCATTGTGGCCAAAAACCAGAAAGATAGTATCAAGGGATGGAACTTTGTCTCGGAGCGCAATATGGTTGTAAAACTAAAAGAAGGAGAAACCATAGTCAACCTGGTCATAGTGTATGGACCAAATGAGGATGAGAGAGCAGAGGTCAAGGAGGAATTCTTCGAGCTGCTTCAAAGGACAGTGGATAACTGCCTAGATGAAATTATCATGCTCGGAGATTTCAATGCCAGAGTTGGAAATGACCATGCTAGATGGGGTGGAGTTATCGGAAGATATGGAGAAGATACTCTCAATGACAATGGAAAGCGACTCCTTAGATTCTGCAGTGAGCAGAATCTGATCATTACAAACATAAAGTTCCCCCATAAGCGCATACATGCATACACTAGATGTGAACCAACCAAGAATGAGAAGTCAGTGATCGACTATGCCAGCGGTTCCCAACCTGTGGTACGCGTACCCCTGGGGGTACGCGACAGGACGTTCAGGGGTACGCGAAAAAAATTGAGTAATGGCGGAAAAAAGATACATATGTCAACAGTGTAAAAGACAAGTCAAAAGTAGTGAAATTAATTCAACGCTATGCTATACAACATGAACTTGTGTGAGACAATCTCCGCGCTTTTCTTGGGCGCCACTGGCGTGCTGTCTGCTTGGACAGGCGTGTGTGAAAATCTATGGGCGTTTCGTATGACCACAATTCAATATTTTTACACAATAGTCTTCATTATGATGACTATGGGATTATAGTTGTGCCGTTGAATATTTCATCAAAAATATGACTTGTTTGAACTTCCACACTATCTATGAACGTCTAATGTCCCGGAAATAATAGTGTCGATTCTTGACCCACATTTTACAAACGTGAGACAGTGAGACAGTTTTTCTATATACAGTAGTTTTTGTCATTGTTTTAACTTAACTTAAAGTGATTGATTGTTCAATTCATGTATTATCAGATATGGATCAGTGGTTGAAAACCGGCACAGTAAAAAAGCTGAAACATAATGTGGAATGTGATCAGTCGCCAAGTACTTCTCAGGACACTCCTAAGACTTTGGTGCAGGATAGTGAAAAGACACGATCTTCAGTTTTACATAGAGCTAAAAAGAGAAAATACAGTGACGAATACATGAAGTATGGGTTTTCGTTTGTAGGAGATGAGGACTGTGCTAAGCCCCACTGTGTAGTGTGTCGGGAAGTATTATCCAATGGTAGCATGAAACCTTCGTTACTCTTGCGGCATTTACAAACAAAACACCCCAGTTATGAAAACAAGGAACGCAGTTTTTTTCAGCGCCTATCGAAACAACAGAATGTGACATCGTACTTGTCTTCAGCTAACAAAGATAACAAAAATGCGGTTGAAGCCTCCTACCGTATTAGTTATCGTATTGCTAAATGTGGTAAAAATCATACTATAGCTGAGAATTTAATTTCGCCTCGTATAAAAGATGCCGTTCTGTGCATACATTTATTACAAATAAGGGAGGGAAACCTGAAGCCTGTAAACAGTAAATTAATATGAAATTAATATGAAACAAATATAAAGGTATGTTATCAGGCACTCGCAGGAAATAAAGAAGTAGAACACCAGACAACAGAAAAACAACAGACATGAGTGGCTTACCCAGGATTTGAACACTGGACCTTCCGTGCGACAACCCCGCCTAGCCATGCAAGCGAATCACACTATCCGCTCTGCCATCTACGCATCATCAAAAAATGATGTTTCAATGGCAGGTCAATAGTGCGAACCACAATACACGACACCAGAAGTCCTCCATGGGCAGTTCAGCCTATTAATGACGCAATCACTTCTGTTGTATTTCTATCAAGCAGTATAGGCCGAATCCAACAAGACCCTTAGGACCTTAATACTGTGCGTCATTAATAGGCTGAACTGCCCATGGAGGACTTCTGGTGTCGTGTATTGTGGTTCGCACTATTGACCTGCCATTGACACATCATTTTTTGATGATGCGTAGATGGCAGAGCGGATAGTGTGATTCGCTTGCATGGCTAGGCGGGGTTGTCGCACGGAAGGTCCAGTGTTCAAATCCTGGGTAAGCCACTCATGTCTGTTGTTTTTCTGTTGTCTGGTGTTCTACTTCTTTATTTCCTGCGAGTGCCTGATAACATACCTTTATATTTGTTTCATATTAATTTCATATTAATTTACTGTTTACAGGCCTCAGGTTTCCCTCCCTTATTTGTAATAAATGTTTGTACAATACCAAACCTACCCACTATCCTGTTCTCACTGTTCTAGTCTACTATCATTTACTGGACACAGTATTAAGGTCCTAAGGGTCTTGTTGGATTCGGCCTATACTGCTTGATAGAAATACAACAGAAGTGATTGTGTCATTAATAGGCTGAACTGCCCATGGAGGACTTCTGGTGTCGTGTATTGTGGTTCGCACTATTGACCTGCCATTGAAACATCATTTTTTGATGATGCGTAGATGGCAGAGCGGATAGTGTGAATCGCTTGCATGGCTAGGCGGGGTTGTCGCACGGAAGGTCCAGTGTTCAAATCCTGGGTAAGCCACTCATGTCTGTTGTTTTTCTGTTGTCTGGTGTTCTACTTCTTTATTTCCTGCGAGTGCCTGATAACATACCTTTATATTTGTTTCATATTAATTTCATATTAATTTATCGTTCTGTGCATGCTCGGAGAGGAACATGTTCGCAAAATGAACGCTATCCCTCTTTCGAACAATACAATTTCTCGAAGAATGCAGGATATGTCTGACGATGTTGAAGCGACAATAATAAGTAGAATTAAAAATAGTAAATTCTTTGCTATTCAAGTTGACGAAAGCACAGATTTTGTTAATTTCGCTGTTTTGCTTGTTATTGTGAGGTATTTGAAAAGCAATGAAGTTGAAGAAAACCTTTTGCTTTGTCATCTTCTGTCAGGGCTTACAAGAGGTGAGGATATATTTCATGCTATTGATTCTTATTTCAAAGAAAAGGACATTAATTGGTCTAATTGTTGTGGACTATGCACTGACGGAGCCAAGTCTATGTCAGGTTGCTACTCCGGTCTTCGCGCTCGTGTCACGAAGGTAGCCCCCCAATATAACCTGGAGCCACTGCTGCATCCACAGGCAAAGCCTTGCATCTAACCGCCTCCCTGGTGAATTAAAAGTCGTTCTTGATGAAGCTGTGAAAGTGGTTAATTTTATAAAGTCAAAGTCCACAAACTCGAGGCTTTTCAAAGCACTGTGTGAAGAGATGGAGAGTCTTCATTCTACCCTGCTCCTTCATACACAAGTAAGGTGGCTCTCTCGTGGTAAAGTCCTTACCCGGCTGTTCGAGCTTAGACATGAAGTCCAACTTTTTTTTGAAGACCATCCTTTCCAACTTACTTCAAAATTACACGACTATGATTGGCTTCAGAGTCTTGCATACTTATCGAATATTTTCCTACAAATAAACAAACTAAATTTGGCACTTCAGAATAGCTCGGTGACGATCTTCAATGTTTCAGACAAAATTAAATCTATGATTAAAAAATTAGATTTTTGAAGGTCGTGTATTGAAAAAGGCCAGCCTGAGGTATTTGAAACTCTGCACAATTTCCTATCTGAGAACGAGCTGCACCTCTCCCAGGAAATGAGCGAGAAAATAATTGAACACTGGAAAGGGCTAAAATAATCTTTCGAGAAGTACTTTCCGAAACCTGGAAAAGAGAACTAGCAGAGAATATGAACAGTTGACCGACAAGGCGCTTAAGTTTCTGTTGCCATTTACAAATACTGAGCTGGCGGAGAGGGCTTTCTCTTCTTATACCTTTATAAAAAATAAATACCGTAGTAAACTGAATGCAGGCCCAGAATTGAGACTGTATCTTACATCACTTGAACCTGATTTCACAAAACTATGTGCCTCAAAACAAGCTCAAGGATCGCACTGAACATTTGTCAAGGTCACGTGACATGTGTGTTATAAAAAGTGATTTCAACTTTTAACAATAACAACGTTTTTATTATTATTATTAATAAATTAAATGTGTTAATTTTTATTGTAACTTCTGATTTTTTAAATGTAAAAATATATGCACTGTTTGTTCACCTTTTTATTACATTTTTTTAAAAATTCCGTGGTTGGCCCCTTTATTTCTGGTTATAATCTATAAATTTTGAATAACAGCGGGACCAGAAGACGCAGCAATAGAGACCGCAGTCAGCGACTCAAAGCTTGACTGCCTGCATCAGGACCAGCGAACCAGAGCTGGTCAAGACCGTGCTCCACCTTTACGTGGTGGTCCTGGAAACAGTCTGTAGCAGTGCAGGCTGGCTGAGCGAGCACGGATCGCAATGGGAAGGCAAACCCGGTCCTAAAAAATGCCGTGCAGAAGTCGGATGTGTCGACCGAAAGGTGCAGATATCACAGCTACGTTGTAAACAGACACAACGCAACCACCGTCCTGTTCAGGGCGAACGAAGAAGAAGAAGAAGAATAACAGCAACTATATTAATTTCAAATATTTTGCTAATATTAGGGGTACAAGGCAAAAACAAAAATCAGAAGGGTCACTATAAGAGACTTGTTGTTCGCTGATGATGCTGCAGTCGTCACTCAAAGCCAACAGGAGCTTCAGAACTTGATGAATCGCTTCTCTAAAGCATGCAAGGACTTTGGCCTCACAATAAGTCTAAAGAAAACGAATGTGCACAGTCAGGATGTGGATGCTGCACCAGTTATCACTATCGATAACTATGAATTGGCAGTGGTGCACCACTTCACATACCTAGGGTCTACCATCAATGACAAACTCTCACTGGATACAGAAATCGACAGCCGCATTGGCAAAGCTGCAGCTACCTTTGCCCGCCTCACATCGCGTGTTTGGGGAAACTCTAAACTCACAATGAAGACCAAAGCTGCGGTATATAATGCCTGTGTCACCAGCACACTCCTATATGGCAGCGAGACCTGGACGACCTATGCTAAGCAAGAAAGAAGGCTCAATACCTTCCATTTGCGGTGTCTACGCCGCATCCTCGGCATCTCGTGGAAAGATAAAGTGACAAATGTCGAGGTGTTGTCACGTGCTGGCCTTCAAAGTATGTATACGCTTCTTAGACAGCGCAGACTTCGCTGGCTTGGCCATGTTCGCCGCATGGAAGATGGTCGCATCCCACAAGATATCTTCTACGGACAATTAGCAGATGGCAAGAGAACAGTTGGGCGACCACAGCTGAGGTTCAAAGATGTGTGCAAGAGAGATATGAGGGCACTGGACATGGATCCAGCAACATGGGAGGATGAAGCTGCCGATCGCACTAAGTGGCGATGCTATTTACGGCGCCACCTCAGATTGGGCGAAGAGAGGCTCACACAAGAAGCAGAGGTGAGGAGAAAACGTCGAAAGGAGCACCAGGAAAATAAGCAGCCGAGGGCTGTCACCTCAGGTGCGCATTCCCATAGTCGGTTATGACTGAAGGGGCTATTATTATTATTATTATTATTATTATTAGGGGTACAATTTATAGAAATGGGCTGCCAAAGGGGTACGCAAGTGAAAAAAGGTTGGGAACCGCTGGACTATGCCATTGTTAGGAGGAGCTCATTCAAATATGATTTGTGTGTTACCGGGGCCCTAAAGAATAGTAACACTGTTCCCTTCCATGCATGTCGTAGAAAGCGACTAAGGAGGGTTGGGCATGGGGCTGGTTACCCCATCCTGTAAAAAGTTTAAACCACGAAAAACTTCATTAAATATGGACAAGTCAAATAAGGAAAATGAAACACAGCCATCCAAGACAGGAGAAGGTCCTCTCGCAGGGAGGCGTATGATGCAACACAGAGAAAGCCGAAAGGAGTCTGTGTTGCTGACTAACTTTCTTTCTTCTAGGAGAACTTCCAGATTTGGCACCTGGAATGTTCGGACATTAAACGAACAAGAGAAAGTGGCACAAGAAGCAGCAGAAATGAGGGAATATAAAATCGAGGTTCTAGGAATATGTGAAACAAAGTGGAAGGGGGTAGACAGGAAGAAACTCATCACAGGTGAATTGGGGCTGTCCTCAGGACATGAAGACGAAAGTTCACACCACAGTGAAGGGGTAGCTCTTATGTTATCTAAAGAAGCACAGAAAGCACTCATTGAATGGGAAGCTGTTGGACCCAGAATAATAACAGCCACTTTTAAAACAGCTAAAAAGAAAATACATGTAAATGTCATCCAATGTTATGCACCAACTAATGACAAAGAAGAGTCGGTGAAAGATGCATTTTATACTAGACTACAGGAAATTATGGATAAAGTAAAAAGAAGAGACATCACAATTTTGATGGGTGACATGAATGCAAAGATAGGTACAGTCAATACCGGATTTGAAGAAGTCATGGGAAAACATGGGCTAGGAATAATGAATGAAAATGGGGAACTATTCTCAAACTTCTGTGCTTCAAATCAACTGGCTTTAGGAGGAAGCATATTTCCACATAAGAGAATACACAAGGCAACATGGATATCACCAGACCATAGAACAGAAAATCAGATTGATCATATATGCATAAACAAGAAGTTTAGATCATCATTGCAGGATGTAAAGGTATATAGAGGAGCAGATGTGGCATCAGATCACCACCTTCTGATAGCCAAAGTAAAAATGAAACCCAAGAGATATGTAACAATGCAAAATTATAGACAACAATTTAATGTAGGACATCTAAGAAATCAAGAAACAAGAGACAAATTTGCGGTCACAGTATCCAACACATTCCAACTGCCCCAACAGCTGGAAGATGTAGAGAATACAGAAGACTATTGGCAGCAGGTCAAAACTGTATGGAATGAGACATGTGAAGAAATACTGGGGAAAAGGGAAAGACAACAAAAAGCATGGATAACAACAGAAACCATCAATAAGATAAAAGACAGAAACAACAAGAAAGCAGATTTAAACACAAGCAAAACCAGAAGTTCCAAAGCCAAGGCTCAAGAAGTGTACACAGAAGCAAACAAAGAAGTAAAAAGAAGTATCAAAAGAGATAAGAGGAAGTATAGTGAGGAGTTGGCAAAGAGAGGCAGAAGATGCTGCAGCCAAAGGAAATATAAGAGAACTGTATAGCAGCAAAAAGAAGCTAACAGGGAAATACAAGCAAACAAGTTGCCTCATAAAAGACAAGAATGGAAAACTGCTCAGCAATTTATAAATGCAAATGAATAGGTGGACAGAATATTTTGGTGACCTTCTCAATAGACCAGCTCCACAAACCCCCCCCCCCCCCCCCCCCCCCCCCCCCCGGACATCCAGCCAGCAGAAGAAGAGCTACAAATTAGCGGTGAAAGACCAACGAAGGAAGAAATAAAGAAAGCCATAAAGCTTCTAAGAGATGGAAAAGCGGCTGGACCTGATGGCATTCCAGCAGAAGCCATAAAAGCAGATATCGACACTGCTACAGAGATGTTATATAAATTACTTGGTAAAGTCTGGGAAAAGGAGGAGATACACGCAGAATGGAGGGAAGGACATCTGGTTAAGTTGCCTAAGAAGGGAAATTTACAAGAGTGCACAAATTATGGAGGAATAATGTTACTATCAGTGCCAGGAAAAGTATTAAACAGGATTATCCTTGAGAGATTAAAAGAGTCCATAGACAAGAAAATGAGAGATGAACAATCAGGTTTTCGACAAAACAGATCATGTACAGATCAGATAGCCACTTTGAGAATAATAGTTGAACAAAGTCTGGAATGGAATTCACCACTATACATCGGATTTGTGGACTACGAAAAGGCATTTGACAGTGTAGACAGAGAATCACTTTGGAAATTGATGAGGCATTATAAAGTTCCCCTGAAGATCATTAATTTAATAAAGAAAACATATGAAGACATGACATGCAGAGTTCTTCACGAAGGACAGCTTACAGAACCGTTTGGGATAAGAACAGGAGTGCGACAGGGGTGCCTCTTGTCTCCATTTCTTTTCTTACTAGCAATAGACTGGGTTATGAGATCATCGACAACACACAACAAAAATGGAATCCAATGGACACCGACTAAGCAGTTGGATGATCTGGATTTTGCTGATGACTTGGCTCTTCTGTCCCATAACCGTAATCAGATGCAGGACAAATTGAAAACACTCGATGAGAAGTCACAGCAATTGGGTCTGAAAATTCACAGGGAAAAGACAAAAGTAATGAGAATAAATGCAGGCAATGATAACAGGGTTGAACTTAAAGAAACACCATTACAAGATGTAGAATCGTACACATATCTTGGCAGTAATATAGACAAAGTTGGAGGGACAGACAGCGATATCAAAATAAGAATACAAAAAGCAAGAGGAGCTTTCATTGTATTAGGAAATATATGGAGATCAAGAGAAATTGGATCCAACACGAAAATAAGAATCTTCAACTCATATGTCAAGTCACTCCTATTGTATGGCTCTGAGACATGGAGAACAACAAAGACAACAACCAAAAAGCTAGACTTTCATAAATGGGTGCTTGTGTAGAATAGAGGGATTAAAATGGTATGACAAGGTTACCAACGTGGAACTGATGACAAGAACTAGACAAGTGCCAGTGGAACAAGAGATGAGAAGAAGACGATGGCGATGGATACGACACACACTGAGGAAACCTGTTGTTAGCATTACAAGGCAGTATTTCTTCTGGAACCCCCAGGGCAAGAGAGGCAGAGGTAGACCAAGAAGCACATTCAGAAGAGAGCTGGAAACAGAGGTGAAAATGATGAGGAGAACGTGGAAAGAACTTGAGATGATGGCACGTGACAGGAAGACTTGGCATGTGTTTGTTGAAGGCCTATGCTCCTTTGAGAGTGGAGGGTTATGAATGAATTCAAATATGTCCGGGATGCTAGAGTCGGGGGGGGGGGGGGCAGAGATTGGAAGTGATCACTACCTGCTTACAATCAATCAAAAGAACAACTGAAAGAGTTGCTCAGCCTAGGGCCGCAGACTCTTCGCTAGCGAACTGACTTGCTTTTGATCAGGCGTCTCTCACTGTAGCTAATTAAGTTCCGAACAACGGATGTGGGGTGGGGGGGGGGTGGGGGTTAAACTGTGATTATCTCCCCTTTCCTCAGATTAATTCCCCCTGACCAATGTAACTACAAAAGTACGACTTTACTTTTGATATAGCGCCCTTTCTTTTACCATTAGACGACTCATTCTCTTATCTGTCACTATTCAGCGATTGACCAATCGTTCGCGTGATAATACAATTAACGGCTCAGGACTAGCTAATAGGTCTGTTTGTAAACATTCCTAGTGTCTGTAAGACATAGAGAGAAAGAAAATAGGCGTGGCTAAAATATGAGTTCGACAGATATCGAAGCGCATGCCTTCTGCGTTAACGAAACGTGAATATTAATAAGCAAGCAAAGGTGAAAAACACGTGGAAGCAAAAACGTGTGGATTCATGTAATATATTTACATAACTCTGTCACAGCCTTCACTGAGAAGAATATCTTCCCTTCCACATTAAGTAATGAGATTGGCCTGAATTGACTGATGCCTGTGGAATGGTGTTCCTTTGGGATGCAGACTCCATTCGCCTTTCTCCATTCTTTGCTTATAAGTTGGGTTTTCCACGCACTTTTAGCAAACGGAGAAGTCGTTTGAGCACTTCAGGGCATCTCATACACAACATATGGGACACCATTAGGACCTGGAGCATACTTGGACCGTGCTTTCTGGACAATGATTTCTATGTCTTGCGTTGTTGGGGGCTTCGTATTGAATTCAGCTCCTGGCTTACTTGGCCATCTACGGCCTGCCATGCCGCTGAGCGGCTCATCTCTGCGACCATCTGAATATGTCGTTCTTAGGTGTTCTTCCATGTCTTTTTTCCTGATGTTTAGCGTTCCCGACCGTGGCTGCTCAAACAGTTCTTTGGCGAACGTGAATGGTGTTACGGTTTCATTGTTGGGCTACATTATTTTGTTGAAGTAGAGATATTCTTTAAATATTTATTTAAATTGATTCACACATATGAACTTTACTCATAACAAAGGGCTCCCTGAAGAATCTTTCCATATCCCTCCGTGTTTTCCTTCTCTTCCTGCACAACCTTTCTGCTCTACAAAGGGCATTATGTTGGCCTTTCAGGTACTCCTAAACCTGTCGCAAGCCTTCCTTCTCTGTGGCCACAACGTTCTTAAACTGTTTTCATTAAGCTACTATTCCACCAGCCACATATGCAGATAAATTCCTCCTGTCACAGTCCAGCCTCCTGTTGTTAGATGACTCGCAAATCCGTCCAGATGTTACATCAAAAGTGGAACACACATTTTATTGATGCAGGGGTTTACGTTATTTTGTGTCAGGCCTGCGTGGCTGAAATGATAGATATCCGCGATAATATTAAAATTAAATAGAGTACGGTGTGCTCGCGAGAGAATGTTTACGTCAAATGAAAGTGCATTGACGGGAAAAATGAAAATGAGAATAAGGAGAAAAAGTATAGATAAAAGGCAGTGAAAGAATATGACACCTCACGACACTATATGGCAGATGTGAGGACATGATTACGATTTATTCTGCTACGGAAGGCGTCCAACATTTCGTGTGCTTGGTTGTGAACGTAGTTTGTGGAGTAGTTGAGAGAATGGTAAGGTGTTACGACATGCCTGAGGGTGCGAAGAGGCATCAAGAAGGGAACTACGGACAACCGTAGTTTGTAGTACGCTGAAGGATCAAAGTTGGGAGTTGTAATAGTGACAATAATGTCAAAGAAGTTGGCAAGACACCATGGAAATGTAAGAGGTGAACAACAGCAGGATGGGCGTTATTTGGAAAGTCAATGAACTCAGTTGGCCAGTTCCCAACGTGTCCGTGAGGTCAGTACTATCATCGTTGTATCTACGACGAATCCTGGAAAGGATTTGATAATGCATCCACACCTGATATTCCAAATGGTCCATGAAAAGGCAAGAGTAGCTGTGACGAGATGGATTTGAGGCGACCCCTTCTTGATCTCTATTTCACACCGGCAGTACTCATTGTAAACTGCTGTACTGACTAATTGCGTGCTTTTCCATGATCAGAACTTTTTTCTTTCTCTATTATGTAGCAGGCATTTGATATTGTCAAAACATTTGACACTCCTTGTTGGTGATAATACATCACATTTGCTAGGCACGGCACAGATTTGCTGAGATTATCGCAGGTAAAACCCATATTTGTCTGCTTAGTGCTCAAGCGACAGATAACAAGATTACTCGTCTGTGCAGCACATTTTTGACAGACACAAATGACATAATCGTTTCCTGTCCGACTTTAACGTAGACATTACTTTCTCTGAGAGTAATATGTTGTTACATCTGAAACACATTGTCGTATGAGTTTACAGATGTGTTGGTGAGTTTGTACACCAGGCATCGGATGTTTTATTGCCATATATGGGGACGTGACCTTTGCATCACGCGCAAAATTATCCCATGTCGGAATATTTTAAAATTACCCCACCCAACAAGCATGTATGAAATTATTGGAGCCCTAAGTAGCTTCATAATACACCAACGCGGGGGTAGGACAGGAATATAACATGACCTTTTTGCAGTTTTAGTTCACTGTGAAATATCGCTTGCAACGACGACACAACCAGACTGCCAGAAGTTAGAATTCAGAATTCATTTTTATCAGGCCGGATCTTTTCTTGGAGAATCTTGACGGACTTACAAAACAGCCCAGGAAATCTCTATCATTTTAACAAGGAAACCGGTACTGAGGAAACTGAGAACAGAAGGAGTCATAGCGTGAATTAATGTTAAAAATAACGAACCCCAAGAACACGTGTAAGAGTCCGATTCAGGGGCCTTAACTTTATTCATTTGAGCAAAATGTCTGTGAGCCAGGATTGGTGTAAGTTGTCATTTTATTTTACATGCTACATTTTTCATTACTAACATGTGAACTAATATGTATATATTGCCATGTGAATATTAATATATGACAATCGCTAGTGGAAATCCAAGTCATTTGAGGCTGGCAACCTCAACGTATAGAATGATGATTTAATGAACCACCACTACAAGGACTGGTGACTGCTTTATCGCTAGTTTCTTAAAGAGAACTAAAAGCATATATAGTCCCAAGTTCCATATGGAGCAGGGAGTGAAAGATGAAAGAAATGATGAACATTTTAATTATAATATTTACATTTTCAAACCAGTGTAAAAGTCTATGTAAACACATTCACTTTAAAATTAACAAAAGTTTCAAACTTTTCAACCAGCATAGATATAAATGAAAACATATTCAATTTATATTGTAAATACTTTTTCAGTCAGAGGAGATGTAAATGTAAACATATTCTATCTGTACTGTTAACCTTTTCATGTAAGTGTAAAATAAAGATAAAGCTATTCAATTTAAATGTAAAGAAAGTTTTCTCTCGAGGGATTAAGTTTAATTCTCATCGAGGGTAAATTCTGAGTAGATGGGATTGTGGAATAGAAAAATGGGCACAGATAAGTATGTGTCGGGAAACGCAATACTCAGGAGAGCTTTTTGTTTCTATTCTTTTACCATAATTGCTGGTGGTGGTACCATTTGAGGGTACTATCTCTGGAACAAGAAGGGAACAGTGGCCTGAGCTTTAAGACGAGGAACCAATTTTATAGACAATCTACACCCTATATCCTTGACCAGCGACGAGCGTTATCAGTAATCAGTCTACCAACGGGACCCTAAGATGCAGCAATAGTGAATGCAGTCAGCGACCATAGCTGTACTGCTTGCATCAGGACCAGCGAACCAGAGCTGGTCAAGACCGCACTCCACCTCCACGTGGTGGTTCCTGGAAATAGTCTGCAGCAGAGCAGTCTGGCTGAGCGAGTGCGGATCGCAATGGGAAGGCAAACCCTGTCCCTAAAAAATGCCGTGCTGAAGTCGGATGTGTCGACCGAAAGGTGCAGATGTCACAGCTTAGGCGTAAACAGACACAACGCAACCACTGTCCTTTTCAGGGCGAACGAGGAAGAAGAAGAAGAAGTCTACCAAGAACCAACCCATCAGCAGGTGCAGAACCTGCCAGTGGAAGATAAGTGAAACCTTTAAGCTGCCACGTGAACTCCTTTTAAAAATTGTATCCCATCACAACCTTGATGATACCTTTCTGAAAAACAGTATTCATTCTTTTAAACCCTTGTTAAAACTAAACAATTATTTAATTTGTTATTTGTAATTATACAAATTTAACTTCGATTTTATCATTTTAAATATACTGCATGTTTGTCTCAGTCAATTTACTAAATACACTCTAAACAGAGCTATACCATAATAATAAAAATTCCACTGAGTAAATCAGGGTGGGGGGCTTGACGAGCTAAAATCAATAAATTGATTAATCCTTCACAGAAGTTGTCGGCAGATCCTAGAGTTTACGTGCTCAGCCAATGCAACATTGTTTTCGCTTTTCTGAATATCTTCTGTATACTCCCTTGAGATAGAAGCATCATTATCCTTCTATCTACCATTCTGCGAAAAGTATATCTTGTGCGAAGGTAGACACCTTTGAAGCCCATATTAGATACTCTTGACTTTTGGCCACTATTGGACCACTACTGCAAAGCAGGGGAGGCAATCCGTGACAGAAGCTCACCAATTTGTGTATCACAGCGACTTCTCTGATTTGGTCAAAGAACTGTCCAGTAAGCTCACAAGGGTTGAACTCAAGAACCAACTTCAGATTTGAAACTTCAGAGGTACCACAAATATGCCGCAACTACTGATTTAATTTTCAGTAAGAGGTATAGCACTGTTACGTTTTGCTGACCGTATTACTGTCCACTTTTGTTTTCAGTTGCAAAACGCCAAAATCGACCCATTGTAGGAAACTACGGCATTAATTAGTGATCAAACACTTTCTACATAAAGCACCATAGGGAAATCCAACTATATCCTCATATAACCGTGTCGACACTTTATTTGTTAAATGAGCGTGCATCACATAAATGGCAACTGGATAATAGTAATAAAAATGGAAACATAATTTACCTTTCCTTTCTTATCTTAACTTGTGTTTTTCCAAGCGGTTCACTTTCTACGCAAATATAACTATGTTTATTTAATTCTGAGGACACATCTCTTGGTTTTAAAAAAAGTAGTTAGCATCTGTAAGGGACTTGTAAACCTATGACCGAATGCTTCCTATGAAAAATACTGCATGAAAACCGAAAGAATTGCCCTTGCTGCTGCTGAATTCTCATATTGTATGAGTACCATGATCCTGAATAAAGAAATTAACTAAAAGCAAAGTAATCTTCATGTTTAGTCTTTTGAAGATCCTTATACTTACCGGTGATGGTCTACATTTGCGGGACGATAACTATGCCAAAAAAGATATGAATATATTTGATTACGTATTAAACAGATATTATAATATTCTATTATGCACCCTTGGCAGCTTATAGATGCGGGAAAAAACTTGAGAGATCATCTGGTTCACATACGTCTATGAACTGAGGGACAGCCATTTTGGCACTTAACCATGTAACAAAACACGATACAAGCTATGCCAATATGTCATATAAACACGCAAATTGTAATTTCCGACAGAGCCTGTTCTTTCTGAAAGAAAAGGTTGGTTTTTTCGGACGGGATTCCCAAATAAACCCGATGGTCTTAAATCCCAGCATTCCTTTGTCTAAAGCGACGTTCTCCACGCATGTCTCATTTCTTGCTTTCTATCGCCATTTGTTTTCTTCGCTACCCGCCTCTCTTTTTTTATTAGCCGCTTCTACTACCCACTATCTTCCCCTCCCCCGGGACTCAGTTCTCTCTATTTTTCCGTACTTTACTTTTAATGTTGTCTCGTGCACTTGTTTTTGCACGAGTATAGATAGCCGCCATCATTCGTATTGAGCGCGAGGAAATCGTCCCCGTTAATGTAGTGGTTGGTCATTTTTATTTATTTGTCATGTATTTGCGTAGCTTCCGCTTTCTTTCCCTTCTGTTTATGTTTGTTTGTTTCTGACGAAGGCCTTGTGGCCGCAACGTTAGACGCTTCCTTTATTCTTAGGCCCCGTAGGACGGATTACTTTATTTTTCTTTGATAACCTTACTTCCTTTCACTATGAGACTTCACTTTCCCGTTTAGTCTGGCAGAACTAGCCCTGGATGAGCTTTATTAAGCTCCTTCACACTTAGGAAATCCTAGTTTGATCTCTAGCAGCATAGCTTTTTTTATTCTTCTCACGTTATGTCTTTCCCGTAATTACCCACTGAAGATATGACTATTGACGGAACTTAATTCATAATATGAAAATTAAAATGTGTAAAATGTGTTTTCGATTATAATGTAGCAAATAGATTTAGATGGAACAAAGATTATCCATAATGACACTTCTTCTTCTATGATCCTTAGCCGCCGACCGTCAAAGCAGTCAATGGCCATCACGCCTAGTGGCGTCTTGTAGGGCAACAACAAGTTGATTCCACTTTGCTCGGTCGGTGGCCATCCTTTGTACAGTGCCCCAACTCTGGTTCATTCTTTGCATCTCAGCCTCCACAGTCCTCCGCCAGGTTGTTTTTGGTCGGCCTCTCTTTCGTTTTCCTTCAGGGGTCCAAAGCATAGCTGTTCTTGTGATGGCATCAGGGTCTCTTCTGAGGACATGGCCAACCCAGCTCCAGCGTCTGCCAGCTATGATGGTGTGCATGTCCTCTTGCTTGCTCCGAGTAAGCAGATCTTGGTTGGTGATGGTATTCGGCCAAAAGATTCGGTGAATTTTTCTTAGGCATGTTGTGTGAAAAGAGGACAATTTCGACATTTCCTTCTCTGTAACTCTCCAGCATTTCGCACCATAGAGAAGCACAGAAAGCACACAGCTCTGATATAATCTTAATTTTGTGCTTGTGCTGTATTGACAGGACTTCCAGATGTTGTTTAGGCTAAAAAAGGCTGTTCTTGCCTTATTCATTCTGATGTTGATGTCTTTGCCTGCCCCGCCGTCTGGTGTTACTATGCATCCTAGGTATGTGAAGGTGTCTGTCTGTACCAGTTGCTGATTCCTTACTGATATGGGCTCAGGGTTGCTCACATTGAGCGTCATGACCTCTGACTTCTTTAAATTGTTGTTCAAGCCCACTTGCTGGCTAAACTTATTATGTCTATCCTTTTTTTCCTGGATGTGTTGATGTGAATGTGCTAGTAGTGCAATGTCATCTGCATATTCCAGATCTTCCAATGTAGAAAATGTAGTCCATCTTATTCCTCTTGGACTGCCCTCTGTTGTCTGGCGCATCACCCAATCTATGACTGTTAAAAATAGAGTGGTTGATAAGGGGCATCCCTGTCGTACTCCTGTCTTCACCTCAAAGGTTAGGTTGCTCTGCCCAACACTACACGTAAAGTTGGCATAGAGGCTTTTTACCATAATGACACACATTTCTAATATTATCTTTGATTATAGGATTTTTTATTCATGCGAATCCTGTTTTATACATTGTGATATTTTGTATACTCGAGATTTGAGTTATTAAAATAATATATTTTCAAGCCTTCTCATTTTCAGTTTTAATGTTAAAAGGCGGCATTCACATATACACAAGCGAATATAAGAAGGAAAGGAACATGAATTGAAAAAAAAACTCTTTCCTGCAGTTAAAACTGAATTTTTAAAATGAAAAAAGGATAAAATGAAAAGCGCAATTAATATTTTAATTACTTAAGAAATTTTCATTAATTTTGTTCAACTTTCTGCTTATTTTTACAGTGTTTAAAATGAATTTCTGATTGTTATACCGCAATAGTCTATTACATATGGTATTCAGAACAGTAAACGTAAATTCAAAATTGTTCCTTTGAAAACACTTCAGGTTAGCAGATTGAATACAATCATAAGGAAACGTTGACATTGCTACCAAGATGGAATTGGCTCAATTCGCGCACGCGGCCAAAAATCAACATGATAATTAAACTTGTAAGTCATGACCAAAGCGTACCATTCTTCCAAGTGTATCAGTGATGTAAAGAGTTGAAACGTTTTTCTGACGGCGAGACATTCTAATGACTAGATTACCTTCTGTTTGTGATGATCTATATAGCGTTTCCAATCAATGAATTTGATCTACTGCAACTGGCCGTCAGCTCTTGGTGATGTTTCCTATCATTACTTGCAAGTTTCTGTCTAATCTCACACCATTATTTATCGATCGGATCAAGTTAATACAGACCACTAAGTCAACTATTAGAACGAATGTATATCTAGTGTTGCATAAGTAGGAAATCACGGTCAATTATCAATTATTTTATTTGAATGTTCTTTCTGCGTCTTTGTAAATCAATAGCAAACTCCCCGCAGAGTGCTTACAGTGCTTCTACGCCAGAGAAATTGCAGTTTGTTTTTCGCACTAATTCGTTTTTTGCTGAAACAAGCCTAGTCATATTTAATTTATGACAGACATTTTCAGACACAGCTTATTTATTAGCTGTGATATATAAATATATGTTAAATTTTTTTTGCGCCACCGCTGCATGCTGATTTTTCAAATCCACTCTGGAGAATTCTGGCACCGTTATTTCTCCTCGGCAATCTCTATAGTTGTGACGTATAATGGAAATATAGCCTACAGTATCTGACTGCCTTTGCTTTCCCGTTAGCGTCCTAAGATTCGCTAACAAAGTCACCCGTTTCTCTGCCTGTCTGACTCACCTTTTAATCCACGCCTCTTTTTTACTTGACCATAACAAACGAGTTTGTTTATCAATTTCGCAACCTGTCCTTCATAGCAGGGGGCTAACCACGTTCGTTTACCCAAGTTTCTCACGATAGCTGATCTGTCAATATTACGATAACTGACAGACCGCACGTGGAAAACACGTGAAAGAGTAACGGCCTTTGAAGATTCTCTATAAGGAGAGCTAACCCTTTTGATGTTCGTACTCAGGGGATAGAAAATCCTTTGGTCTCCAGAAATGGGGGAAATCTCGTGATTCCCTTTACACGGTTCCAAGTCCCTGCAACGCAGACCGAGCGACCGTGGAAAACCTTTTCATCTGGGAAATTTAGGTGTCCGATTTATGCTATGCACAAGAAGCGTGAAAAGTAACATCCTCTAGAGATCATAATACCATGATGTATAAAACAACGTGGCTTCCTAAACTAGAGATCAGTTTTCGCTCAGAATTTTTGATTATCTAAGCACGTTATTCTAGAACCACTGTGGAAGTTGTGTTAATAGCATTTCGTGGGGATTGTTTCACTTCTGATTTGTGGTAATAGAAATTAGCATTTTCGTGATTTAATATGTTAAGTTTACCATTATAATTCACTTGGATTTTTTCTAGCGTTAAAACTAGTGAATTAAATAACGCGTAAATATTTTTATTCCAGATGTTTCAGTTGTAATGTTAATTTTAATCACCCGCTTCACACCAAAAGATACGGTTTAGTTGACTGATTAAGTGTTAAGCGCGATTATAGTGACCGAATAGGATTCATGTTTATTTCATTTCGTGTTTTATAGTAAGTGACTATTGTTTATACCTTATGACTAAACTAACAGGCGCCGACAATAAAATAACTATTAACGACAGACGATATTTGTAAGTGCGCGTAGGGGTAATTAAACAATAGGTGACATTGTGAGCTGATCGTTAGCGCGCGCAGAGGGGCGGGAAGGTGCATACCCTTGTCCGATCTGAAAGTACCACGCGGGTGAAAAGCTGACCGTATAGTTGTACATAAAACACCTTATGCCTTCTAACTTTAATCAGGACTGACGGAGAGGATAAGAGATCATCTCGTCCCCTTCCGTGTGTATATACGTCGAGACATATAAAAGTAGCATTTTTTAAAATGATGTTCCTCTGATTTGTGACCTTCTTTTTTTATTGTGGTCCTTGTTTTATTGTGGTCCTTGGCTTCATTTATTGATTGATGAATGGTGTCGTCTTCTTGGCTTACACGTCCCCAAGTTCATTTGTGAACAGGAGTGGCCAGAGAGGCACATAAACATTTTTCAAAAGTAAAAAGTTAACTGAACTTACAAATACCCAGATATTAATTTCAATTTTATCAGCCCACTGTGGCGTAATAAAAGTAACATTATCATCTGACTTTTGACAGTCGTATTCTCGGATTTATCCAGAAAGTTACGCTGTTTCAAAATCGGTACTCACACCAAAGCCAGCCGATAGGATTTATCATCATCATCATAAGTAATATTTTTTAGCAACTAGCTGTTGCCAAATACTGCAAATATTTCCCTTTCTTTGTGGTGAACACAAGATCTCGATTTGTTTCTACATTTAACTATTCGAGGTGACATTATTGATCCAGGAGTACCCAACCAAATTTGGCGTCCACCTTATTAATTTATTGTCAAGGCTGGACTGGGGCCAAATTTGGCACTGAACACTGACATTGGCTATATCGATAAATATATTCAGGATACCTGTACATCCACGGAGATATCATCAAGATTAGGTAAGGAGCGAGAGCGTGGCCACTTATGACAGAGAGACAGACTGAATATTTTTCTTGTTACGGTAACTTGTACCAAACTGGTTATTCTGCTTTTAAAATTGTTTACTTTACTGAGTAGCACTTATTAGGAACTTTGTTTCTTTACTGCCTATACTGTAACCTAGTGCTAAACTTTTAACCTTTGGGGTTATTAACTTGTTGGGTTCTTATCTTCTCAATGAGGGGAGGGCACAGGTATTCTGTTATATTTCTATGTATGTAATTCTGATGCATTTGATCTTTCTCTTTTAGATATTTGATGTTGTAAAGTTTAATGATAATAAACCACAAAAGAACTTACCTTTTTGTGTTGGTCAGACCCATATCCAAATTTTATCATAGTTTTTCACGTTTGTGTCTCTTGTATTCACATAGTGGTGTGTGCGTGTATAGTTAAACTTATATGTTCATATAGGGAGCGAAAGATTGTCTTATACTAAATTATAGACGTATAGATAGGCTAGACTAGAGGAACTACTCATTCCAGAGACAGATCTTTTCTTTAAACTATTCACTCGTGAAATCTATTTCTGACACCTTTATTCTCACGTATTTACAACTCTAAACTCTGCTCAGACGGGACCATAAATATCTTTCAAACCTATCTAAAATTTACGACAGAATGGATGCTCGGTTCCACAATTTGATCTAAGTCTGAGTCTAGATAAATGAACAACGTCTGATATTGTATCTTAGTCTAACTCTAGATAGTGTGTGGTGCGTTTTGTGTTGTGAGTTAAGCCACACAAGTAAGCATAAAATGATTCTCCCTATGCCACTAAAAATATCTGCTCAAAAAGGAATAAGTGACTATTTCCTAAATATTAAAAATAATTATGCCCTCTAAACCCTACGTTCTTTTTTTCATTTAACCCATGGGTTCTGACCACAGAAATTTGAAATTTGGTTCTTTCCACATCATCTTAGAATTTACATTTTAGAGTTCATGCAGTTTGATTTTGATGGTGATCTTTGTTAGATATATGTTATATAACAATTTTGTACAAAAAGACCGCTGGTACGCGTGATTGTTTATCAATCACAACATTTTTTGGATCAGTGGAGTGTGAGCATAGCAAAGGAAGTGCATTCATAAAGATGATTTCCCTTGCCACTAAAAATATCTATCAAAAAGGCAGTCGCCAAAGGTAATAGTAAATCTGTAATAGTAAGTTTAACATCGATAACATGATAAACCCTTCTCTAAATGAGTAAACTCCAAAACTGACTTCATGTGTGGACGAGTGTGGTGGATGTAAAGTAGGAAAAAAAATTTTCTCCTTAATTTAAAATATTTTTTTTCCACAGTAGTAATAGTAGTATTTTCAGTTTTTAGCCTGATCTACCATCTTTATGTATTTTAAATGTGGTCTGCGTTAGGACTACCTTTTTTTTTTTGCCAGAAATTTAACAGCAGCGATAGATTAGATAACTGATAACAGGGAGGAGGTAACACAGTAAAACCAGTAAATTTAAATTTTGTTGGTATTTCTCTTAATTTGTTATGGAGCTCTGTATCCTTTTCTTCTTTCTTTCTCGGGAAATTCGCAGTCAGTTATTTGCCATGGCTGAGCGTGTAAGTAATGAGGATGTGCTGAAAGAGGTCAACGCGCAAAAGAAACTTATTCCTCATGATAGAAAAAAGCAGTCCACTTTCTTAGGGCATATTATGTGAAGACAAAAACTGGAGTCTAGCGTGACAACAGAAAAGATTGAAAGACAAAGATATAGAAAAAGACAAATAGATCATATACTGGACAGTTTGACATCATGGCAAGGAAAGCAGCGAAAAACAGAATTGATAAATAGTACTGAGACCGGAAGTTGTGGAGAGACATGATCGCCTTCACCACCAGGTATGACACTTAAAGAAGAAGAAGATAAATATTATCACAAGCCAATTATTTTCAAGCTATTCACAGCCCAGCATCATTCCCAATTCGTCACATGGAATTAGGCAACTACAACATAAGCTGAAAGACATCTTAAGTAAGTCTGAGCGTTTTACCAACGAGTTAACCGAGCTTCCAGGTTCAAAATGCAAGCCTACAGATGAGCCTTCTCGCAAAAATAATCTAGAACAGTCTTCCCAGGCATTTTCCCATCAAAACCCAAGAGAAACTTTACCCCAGACCCCTCCTCAAGGAAAATCGAAATTCTACAAAACTCGATACCCCACCAACACCCATGATCAGCCCCAACGTCTCTAATTGCAAACAGGCCAAAAAGGACATGGCGAAGGGAAAACCCCTGCGCAAGGGACATCTGATCAGGACAAACACACCGGGCCTAAACGGATCGGTTGTTTGCAAACAGATTCGCAACGGAGTAGTAATGTCAGTGATTCTGAACCTGAGGGTGAGAGGCCTTCTACGCGAAGAACTGTTATATTGAACGGGACTTCAACTTATTGTTTGTTTGATACAGGTTTGAGCTTTGATGTATTGTCGCGAGGCATTTGGTCAATCCTGGTAAAAAACAGAAGAAACCGTCAAATTATGTGGAGTTTTCAAAGGAGATGCACCCATAACGCTTCCAGTCGCACTGGTGGAGATACACTCGATTTCTTTCGAGGGGTTATCAAAGCGTCTATAATGGATTATCCGATCTACCCAGTCATACTTGGATGTAGATATGTGTTTATAGCTAGCCCGAAAGAGCCGCAGTAACGACAAGAGGGCAAACCAAAAATGAACGGGAGCCTGCACCTAATATGTTACCTATGGAACTGAAAGAGGCGCAACAAAAGGACCCTACCTTGAAGCCCTGCTTTAAGAAACTGCCCATGGCCAAGGACCCCAGACACAACGGAGACAAATTTTCTAAGGACGGTGTGCTGTATTGAAGAACAAACGACCCTGAACAGGGACATAATCAGCTCCTAGTACCGACACAGTACAGAGAACAAATCTTAGAAATGGGGCACTCTCTTCCCTTTAGCAGACATATGGGACAAAACGCCACTATACAGCGAATAACTACTCACAATTGGTGGCCAGGAAGGAACACTGATATCATCAGATATGTGAAATCCTGGGCCAAGTGCCAACGTGTGACACCCAAGCATTGGGCACCCCCAGTTCCTATGGGAGAAATGCCAATAGTGGGGACCCCATTTGAACGGGTTGAAGTCGACATTATAGGACCCCTAGAAAGGACTAAAAGAAGGAACAGCTTTATCCTGACCTTAGTCGACACATGCAGTATGTGAGCCGAAGCTATACCGCTAACATGCACGAATTCCAAGCATGTCGCAGAAGCCCTAGTGCAGATTTTCATATGGTTGGGATTTCCTCAACAAGTTTTGGCGGATAACGGATCCCAATACCGTAGCCTGTTAATGGAGGAGATCTTTAAGATCTTGAGGGACCAGCACATCTATATCAGCCCCTACAATCCGGCCGGAAGTGGGTTAGTAGATCGAGTTAACGGAAGCCTTACCATAATGTTACGTAAACTGGGTCAAGAGAAACCTGGAGATTGATACCTTTTCATTCCTGCAGCCTTATTCGCCTACAGGAAAATCCCCCAGGCCTCTACAGGTTTACCACCAGCTACTCTTTTATTCGACAGACCTATTAAGGGCCCGATAGAAGCCTTAATACGGTCACTGACAGACCAAAAGGCTGATGAGACAGTTGTCTCAGCATTCAAGTATATATCGGAGTTAAAGGAACGGTTACAACTAGGATGGGATCTAGCAACAACCAACCTTAAGCGAGCATGCATGAAGCACGCTAAACGATACAACAGAGCTGCGAAAGAGAGAGAATTGCATCCAGGAGAGAAAGTTTTGTTGCTACTTCCTACCGGAAACAACAAACTAAGTATCGGATGGCAAGGACCGTTTACCGTTCTTAAAAAGATCTCGAGAACGAACAACAAGATCTCTATAAAAGTTAAAGAAAAAGTATACCATATAAATCTGTTAAAGAAATATTTGGAAAGACCGGGGCCTTCCCCCGAACATCTTCTGGCGGTCGCTATAGCAACCGAAGATGAGGAAGATGACGTTAGTTGTGTAGTGGGTTTGGATGTCATTGAGTAAAATATTACTTGTCTACAGAGTGAGGTCAGCTATCAAGAACGCTGTGTTGATTTAATACTGGAGAGATTATGTCAAGTGAAAAATCATAAACCTTTGGATGGTTCTTATCTTCAAGTCCTGGAGCACTGTGGTCTTTCTTCCACAACGATAGTCTTCACGACTGCAAAGTATAGACACTGCTACAGCACTCTTCAGAGTTTTGGGCAATCAGATACTTATTGCCTCGAACGTGCAGATTCAATAATTCTTGTATGGCTCACTGAATGTTTCAACATGGAACCCGCATCAATGAAATAATGCACAATTTGTAGGTTAACCGGCGATCAATGGTCACACTAAGATCGCCACTGGTGCAGAACAGCGAAGGCAATGGTCATGAATGCCTTGCGTCTGATGATAACACTACTTTTGAAATCTTTATCTTCAAGTGGCAACTAATGCTGGCTTCAAATCGTTTTTATTACTACCATTAGTCTATTCTACCACAGCCAATCGAATTATGTTATGCCCACTTGCCTCTTTTCAAAATAAATTATACTTTCAAAAAATGTAACGTTCCCCCTCTCCCAAGACTGGCAAAGTTGAGTGAGGACATCAATGCGTCAGTCTCTCTGTCTTTTCTTTACAATATTTCTGTTACTATCTAAGCGTTTTTAATGAGAAAAGGCAATTATTGATCAGACGACTGTCTGTCATATAGTCGTTATATTTTTATTTCTCTCTTTATCATAATTTTCATCTTTTTTTTCCCTCTTCAGTTCCTCAAATAACATACTTTTCTCTCTACGGTAGGATAATATATCATAATGTGGAATATGATATTCTAATAAACAAGTATTATCATTTTATTGTCACTGTCTTTTCGTTTATTTTATTCTGCATCGATGTTCCTTGGGCCACCCGTTATCTATCCTTCTAAGTTTCACTTTCGCAATCTCCAGCCCTACACATTAGTGGGTATCTTCAAATTTCCAAGTTAGCCGTAATTTTTTCTTTTCTTTAAATCCACCACCGTTTTCCCTCCCTCTCTCGTTCTTTTTCAAAATGAAGCAACGCGTTTGGATTTCATCAGAAAATACAACTATACAGGAAATGCGAGCCTGTCTGTGTGTTTTTACTACCGTCTCCCGATCTAAGTGTTTATACATTCAAACTGCGATACTAGTGAACGGGGTGGGCAGGTGGTTTGTAGTGGATTTGCACCGCTTTTCCAAATTCTGCTAGTAGCAAAGTCACGCACTTTCGTTACCGTAAGTGATGCCCAGAACCACTGTCGCATGTCGTTCTATTAATACGTCCTCTCTCTCCGTCACTCCTCCGTTTCTCTCTCACTCTTTCTTGGAACGAAACACGCCTTGGCTGTCAAAATGTTATAGTTAATTTCAAGAACGGAGCATGAAAAGGTTGTAATATTGAGAGAGGGTACCATTCACTTTGCGTTAAGGCTTCTCAAAACCTGCGCGACTGCGGGCGATGGCGAAGATGTTGAGCACAACTCCCTATTTTATCTTTATAGTATTTGGATTTATAATCGATAATATTTTATCTATTTGATCGGGGTATCAGGGATCTTACTACAAGTTGCATGGAATACCCATTGCAACCAACGGAATCTTACAAAGATATTAAATTTGGCGACACTCTCTCAGAAGCACAACAGACAGAAACGAAAGCGTTACTGAAACAGTACTCGGCAGTCTTAACGGACATACCTGGTCGGACACATCTCATAGAGTTTGATATGAAGCTGACAAACGAGATACCTGTGCGAACCAGAGTGTACCCGATCCCGTATTCGAAAGCAAACACGTTACGCGGAGAAATAGACAAGCTACGTCAAGCTGGGATTATTAGCGAGTATACATCTCAGTATAGCTTAAGCGCCGTACTGTTACAGAAACCTAATAAGGAAGTTCGGCTGTGTATTGACTATCGTCTACTTAATACAGTCACTGAATTCCAGCCTGAACGACTCCAAAACGCCTCCGAACTGTTCTCCAAACTTAGCAAGGCTAAAATTTTCTCCAAAATTGACCTGAGTAAAGGTTATTACCAAATACCAGTCAAGGAGAAAATTAAACCGCTGTTAGCCTTTAGCACCAGTGAAGGACATTATTCTTTCAATGTTTTGCCTTTTGGGTTGCACAACGCACCAGGAGTCTTCACCAGGATGATGAGAAAGCTTTTACAACCCTAGCAAAGTCCAAACAAACACAATTTCATGGACGGTATACTTGTTGCAATGGAGAACTGCGAAGAACATATTGCTACGGTTGCTATGCTCCTCGGGAGACTAAAGGAAGCTGGCTTGACCGCCCGACCTAGCAAATGTTTAATCGGCTTTGAAAAGCTTGACTTCCTAGGGCATACCATTTCTCAAGGTTGTATGTGGCCAGTTGCCAAAAACATCGAGAAGATACGTTCAGCAAAGAGGCCAAAAACAAAGAGAGACACACGTTCTTTCCTCTCACTTTGTGCGTATTACCAAAAGTTTATCAAAAACTTCAATGGATTTACGGCGCCTCTCACTGACCTCACAAGAAAGGGAAAACCCGATAAGGTTGTTTGGACCGCAGAGTGTGAAAGCGCTTACGTCACTCTGAAGGAACAGCTGTCCAAATATCCCATTCTAAGGCTACCCGACCTTAAGAAACCTTTCGTTTTGCGTGTAGACGCCAGCGGACAGGGAATCGGATCAACGCTGCTTCAGGCAGATGACCAACATCCTAACACGTTGTTTCCAGTTGCCTGCGGCTGCCGCAAACTGAATACAGCAGAAAGGAATTATTCGACCGTGGAGAGAGAATGTTTGGCACTCGTGAACGGAATCAGGAGACACCACGAATATTTATATGGAGTTTCATTCACGGTACAAACTGACCATGCTCCATTGGCATTCCTAGGAGCCAATAAGGATTTTAACGCAAAGATTATGCGTTGGGCTCTATTGTTAAGCGTGTACTCGTCCAAAGTACAATACATACAAGGGAAGGAGAATGTTGGAGCAGATTTTAAGAGTCGAAATTGGAGCATGGAGGAGGAGGATGATGCAATTGAGGATAGCAATCACTCGATACCTACGGATGACAGTAGTTATATTTCCATAAATGAGATATGAAAAGGTTTCACATCTTCAAGAGTATCTGACAGCCCTGAAATCCCGTTAGCATTCTATGATTTGCAAGAAAAGTCAAACATCTTCTGCCTCCGTTTACTCATTTAAATCCACGCCTCTTTTCCTTGAGACGTAAACATACGGAAAGTTTACCAACTTCCGCGACCTGCCAGTTATAACAGGGGGCGAACTTGGTTTGTTTACCTGAGTTTCTCACGCGAGCTGATCTGTCAGTCATCAGAGATCAGACAGACGCACGTGGGATAACACCCGACTTTTTGAAGTAGTCGCCCGGACAAAAATATTTTCCCGAAAGACCCTTTAATGTTCGTACGGGGGAGGTAAACCTTTGATCTTCAGAAGCGGGCTAAATCTACGTGATCCCGTTACACGGTTTAAGTCTCTGTTGTCGATTAACAACGCCGACAGAGCCACCATAAAAACCTTTTATCTGGGAAACGTAGTCTCCTGATTACTGTTTTCAAGTCTGTGTGTCTTGTTGTCACATAGTTGTGTGTGTGTGCGTGTAGTTAAATTTATATTTACATATATATATATATATATATATATATATATATATATATATATATATATATATATATATATATATATATATATATATATACACGAGGCGTGTTCAAATGAAACCCGACCGTGCTGCGCCAAGTGGACATTCGTAGGTGGAGCATGATGACGTCACATCTGACGTAATAAGCACATACGAATGTACACGTGTGTAAGTATTCGTTCTCCTAGTATTCATTGGTTGTGCTGCAGGCCGTTAAAATAATGGCCGGTGTGATAAGGAATCCGTCCAAGGTCGATCACCATAAGAAAGAACGCATGGCGTGGAGTTTGAACCACCTGCTGCGTTACGAAGAGGAGGGTGATGCATTTCTGTTGCGCATAGTGGCAGGCAATGAGTCGTGGTGCCACTACTTTGAGCCGTACAGCAAATCAGCGAGCATGCAATGGAAACATTCCGGATCACCAAAACCCAAAAAATTCAAGTCACAGATTTTCGCCGGTAAGGTTATGCTGACCGCATTTTTTTATCATGAAGGGATTTTATTGGTAGACTTTGGAGCCGCGCTGGTGTAATGGCTTCGGCGTTGTACTGGCGACCAGGTGTTCATGGTTCAAACCCGGGCGTCGGCGTTTGAAGAAATGTTTACGGCCGGAAATTTGACTGAATAGCCTGAACGGCTCCTGTGATAAACCCTCTGTGGATGGGAAGGAGCGAAGCTCCTGACCGGGTTGGAAGGAAAGTCCTCAGGTTCCCCAGCCTCGCAATGACATGTCATTGGGCCGAAGGGGCTGAAAGCCCAAGTGCCGCTGGTTAAGGAAAAAAAAAATTGGTAGACTTTAAAGAGCCTGGCGTGAACATCAAAGCCATACGCTACAAAGACACACTAGACAACCTGCATACAGCCATCAAGAATAAACCACCCGGCATGCTTTCGCGTGGTGTGTTTCTGTTGCACGACAATGCTCGTCCACATGTTGTGAACACTGTGCAGGAAGCGTTAGCAAGGAAAAGGTGGGAAGTTCTGCCACACCAAGCCTACAGCCCCGATCTGTCACCATGTGACTTTAATTTGTTCGGACCCTTAAAAAAATCTCTAAAGGGACAACGATTCGACTCCGATGCAGACGTCAGGGCCTCGGTGACCAAATGGTTCAATAAGCAACCAAAGTCGTTTTTCTCGGACGGCATCCGCCGTCTACCCAGGCAGTTGGATGCGTGTCTGAATGCCTATGGTGACTATTTCTAAAGAACCCCAGTGAGTACTTGCTTCATAACAATTGCTGTATTTAATTCTACTACTACTGCTGATGTACCTTACATATATTTGTTATAAAGCCACTGGGACGGGTTTCATTTGAACACACCTCGTATATATATATAGGGAGGTATAAGATTGTCTTGTACTAAAAGATAGTCGTATAGATAGGCTGGACTAGAGAAACTTCTCATTCCAGAGACAGATCTTCTCCTTAAACTATTTACTCGTGAAATCTATTCTCACACCTTTATTTCTCACTTACTTATCATCATCTACTCTACTCAGGCGGGACCATAAATAACTTTTAAACCTATCTAAATTTACGACATAGTTATATCTACATCTGAAGAGCCATTAAGAACAATAATTATAACAGGAATTTCGCTGAATTAAATCAGCAGGGGTTGAACAAGCTAAAGCATACAATATACATCTTCACAAAAGGCGGTGAGTCAGATAGTTAACGTGCTCAGACGCATTCAGCAATCTTCTTGACTTCTGAAGTATCGTGTGATTACTCCCTCGAGGTAGAAGTATCATTATCCTTCTATCTACAACTCTGCCAAGAGTAATCTAGTGCGAAGGTAAACACATTTGAAGACCCACATTAGATACTCTAGGTTTTGGGCCACTTTTGGACCACTACTGCAGAGCAAGGGGAGGCAACCCGTGACAAACATCAGCATCAATATATTGGCGTTCTACAGTCTGAACTCAAAGGGTAGAGATGCTTTCAATAAGATATGTATGGGATTTAGGAAAGACATACATTTTAATAAGACGGGAAAAAAAGCTAGATGACTCTGAAGGCACAGAAAAATACAGTATTCCTTTTTGTTACTATTTGCTGAGGACTGTTTCGCGATGTGAAGTAGCTTGGATATTTTGTTTATTTTGGTATCGAAGTTTTTGCACCGCGGAACACCCGCTCAACCAAGAGTACATGATCACAGACCATTGTTGACGAAGATTGTTGATATTATAATACAAATGAGAAGGACTCATATTAGTGTTTATAAACAGTCACGACATGACGGCTCACGAAGTCTCGGGTTAACGACTGTTCACAACGATCGTGTTTCTTTTTTGACGACGTTGATAGTTTGTTCTACCAGTCAGTGTGATATTCGCTTTTGAGCGAACCTGAGGCGTTCTGCCCTCTGGAGGTGTGTGTGTGTTGCCCATGCCATTCTATTCATGTACACTATCCCAGAACATCGTCATTGATGATGAGGTGAACACCAGGATCTCCAAAGGCAGCAGCACATTTGGCAGACTATACACCAACGTTTGGCATCGAAGTGGCATTAGTCTACAGACAAAGCTGAAGGTATACAGAGCTGCGGTGCTTCCAGTGCTGCTTTATGCATGTGAAACATGGACTGTATACAGGCGCCACGTAAAAAAGCTCAACCATTTCCATACAGTCTGTCTCAGGAAGATAATGAACATCAAATGGCAAGACAAGATCCCGGATACCGCCGTTCTTGACAGAGCTGGTATCCCTAGTATTGATACTATTCTGATGCAGTCACAGATTCGCTGGGCAGGTCATGTAGTCCGCATGCCAGACCATCGACTGCCAAAGATACTCTTTTATGGTGAGATGCAGAAGGGTAGACGCTCCCATGGTGGCCAGAAAAAGCGCTTCAAAGACACGCTTAAGGCTTCATTAAAAACCTTTGACATAAACCCAGACACATGGGAAGCTGCTGCGCAAGACCGAACTGCCTGGCGCACATCTCTTCGTAAAGGTGCAGCAGCATGCGAATCTTCCAGAAGAGCAGCAGCGGAACAGCGGAGACAAGCTAGAAAAGATCGTGAAATAAAACCTTCACATGAAGCAAACATTCCCTGCCCACACTGTCCGAGATCCTTCCAGGCCCGCATCGGGCTCATCAGTCACCTTCGTACTCATAGACTATCCTAACATCCTAATAATTGGATGAACAGAGTGGTCTTCATCACCTGTGATGGACGAACAACATTCATGTAAGGGGAATAATTATTGATTACGTATATCTCACCTTGAGAATTCTATTAGAGTTTGATAGATACATCTTAGCTCAATGTAGGAGCTGTGTACCTCACCCAGTGATGGCTGATTGCAGCATGTACGTTCGTTAGAGAACAGTTATATATATATATATATATATATATATATATATATATATATATATATATATATATATATATATATATATATATATATATATATATATATATATATATATATATATATATATATACATATAGACAGATACATACATAGATATATATATACATATATATATATATATATATATATATATATATATATATATATATATATATATATATATATATATATATATATATATATATATATATATATATATATATATATATATATATATATATATATATATATATATATATATATATATATATATATATATATGACAGTCCTATTAACTACGAGAGCGTATTCGCCCGGGAACTGAGGCTCAAAGTAGCCACTTCGTTATTTACAAGTCAACAAATAACATGCATGTGCTATCCGCACACATTCAGTACACATCTTCCTAGAAATCACCAGCAGGATTGCTGGAGTGCCAAGCGTTCATATTGGCTAAAATCGACGTTTACTGTAAACTGTCTTAGAACTGTAACGTGTCGTGTAATAGAATATCTTGTATTACGTAAATAAATTGTAGAAGTCGTCTATGCCAGGCGTCCGATATTATTTTATCCAAGTGTGGTGTTCCAGATGTGTTGTGCGGTCTGTAGTATTGTGGGCATTGCCTAGATTCACAGAACACCTCCTAACACACCATCAAGTCAAGAGAAGCCATCACCAAACAACAAAAAGTCATACAGACCACTCACTAACACAACACGGCAAGATTCACACCACCTTCTCAACATTAACATTTAGTAAAGAACACCGCAACATTGTTGGAGATACTCTATTCCATTAATCTTTGTTCTCAACGCTATTATTTTCCCATTTACTATCTTATAGTTGTCATTATATTCTCATAGATCGGTCTTTCGTTTATTATTCAGTAAAAAAAAAAATGAAGACCCCATATTTGTTAGTTGCCGTATCTGATGTAATGCTAATGGGGCTAGCAAATAATCATGCAAAAACACTGTTACATAAACTACGTATGGAGCGACTAAAATTGACAAGAACAAGAAAAATCTCCAGAAAGAAATAAGATATGAATACATGTAGCACCTTCTGTCCTTTATGCAAGTTTAAATCCATGCTTCGATTTTCAATTTAAAAACAATATTATCCACCATGATTTCGTTCATTAAATTAATCATATCTGCGTAAAGGTGGTGTAGTGGATTTTGATGGTATTGTATGGTTGATGTCACCTAGTGTGATGTATGAGGTCAGCTGTGAAGGCTCCTGAGATAAATGTAGATGTGAATTACAGAAGGCCCTTCTTGCTACCACTTACGACCTCACACATATCTTTTTTTTTACTGATGAATGTGGCTACGTTAAAAATCTAGGGTACTGATATGTAATGTGTTGTGGTAAATTCCACACACACACACAGATATTTAAGAAGTCTAATAATATTAATAAAATTTATAACACACTGAACTAACTCAGGTTATTTTAGTTGTTAAAGTTAAATCTTTTGATAAATTTATTTTGTTCTGAACCAAATGTTTAGTTGGTCAGAACATAAGAAATATTATGGAGTCATAAATGGAATGCAAAATCATATGACATAATAAAATGGAAAATGTGTACTTAATTATTTCAAATGACTGGTTAATAATAATTATATTAAGATAGTCACAGGAGAACTTATTACTAGATATGCTGTTGGGATGGTGTAATCACTCCCAGTCTATGACTGCCAAACATTGTCCGTTGACTTTAGGAATAAATATATATAGTTTAATTTCCCCAATGTCATGGCTTTATTTACTGGTAAATAGGGATAATTTAGTTGAAAATGTCGTTGGTGAAAGTCCAGCAGGCCAGATATAACTTATCTCGCCTGCGTCGATCCTGTACAAAAGTCTTGTGGCCCCACCTCTCCGTGCTGGGGGCAATATACGGCTGCTCTGACACAATGATAGACTGCTCTGGTCCACACTTGTATATATTACTACAGCATTTGACACCGCTTTGGTGCCAAATAGAAACTCACAGTTCTGAAACAAAAGTATTGGTCATGTGTCAGAACTCTACTTCCTGAACCACTTCTGCACACAACACTACACAACAACAACACCACATAGACTGGGTCAGATCTCTCTGACCACACAGCACATCTTACCAAGTTGGTTTCACATAGTATCAGTTCCCCACGACTACATTGCATCTGAGATATGTTCAATAGCTTCCTGCTATTAAATAAGATAGGTGATATGTTCCACTGATCTCAACACTAGATCCTTTTTTCATAGTTTCAATTAGGCGTGCCTATATATTTTCTGTGTATGTATGTCTCTAGACCCTGATCTAGGGCTGGGGATCTAGAGCGAACACTTACTTGTCGTAATCATTTTTATAATATGGCAGTATCAATCACTCGAATTATTAAAATATACAGAATAAATATTGTTCATTCTTACCAGAATTCAGAATTGAGAACACAGTTAAATTTACTAGCAAAACTCAGCTGAGCTGCTGGCCGTATGATGGCGTCCCACTATATAGTTATATTCTTATGGAATCAGCACCACCATGGATTCAAACTGCGTCTCTGAACAGACTTATGTCGAATGGCAAACTTTCACCTCTCTATCCCGCTACTATAAAATGCGTTGACCAATCGCCGACTTCCCCCCTTGCTTTCAAATCTTCAACCAAAAGTCACTTCAGTCAAATCTCAGTCAAGTATGTATTGCGGTCTGTTAGTCCGTCTGTCTCTACTTGTTTTTTCATAAAAACACACTTGGTTTTACATGCATTTCCTACACGAATCTGCTGCCTAAGTTATTTTTAGCTACAATTCTCCACCACATTCCCTCTCTTTAATTACAGCTCGATTTTTGCGTTTGCAGACTCAAGGCCAAGATTTTGGTAACTTTTAGTGACAAGGGTTAACAGTGCATTCGCTTGTATGATATGAACAATACAGTCTTTTGTCAATATCTTCTTTATTATCTATCCGTCTGTATAAATGAAAGCATATTATTTCTCTGCTCAAGATGGGCTATCAAACTAGCTAGGTTTTATTTTCATAACTCTATTATTAATCAAAAAAGTATTTTTTCTCAAGTTTAATTTTTTGAAATTTGTTCGAGAACCTTCCCTCATGTGTTTTGCCGCGGCATTCAAATAAAGACCAAGTATCGAAACACGTCCAAGAAATGACTGTCTCGATCAAGAGCTAATGTCCGTTTCTTGTCCATTTCCTTACTTTATGTCAACTCGGGAACGTGAATTTTTTTCCTTTCACCCCCACTTGCGTCTTTTTGCCGTTCGAACTTCAAACACGTGTTCAGTCATATTTTTCCTTTTTTGTGTCCTCCGTTCTCTCCCGTCTACAAAGGGTAAACGTTTCGTCTGCACTTCTAACTCGTTAGTTTTAAATGGCGGTGGGAAAGGCTGGCATGGGCGAGCATGTCTCCTAGTATCTTACGCATTATTTTTAACCCTACATTTCATCGTTAATTTTGGAGATATTTTAACGTTGTATCATGGTGACATCGTCACAGGTGGATGGAAAGATGACCAAATATTTCAATCCCTCCGGTGTCTTTATTGCCTACTACACCACTCATCTATACAGGCCACACAAGTTTTAGTTTAATTTAATGCGTTTATAGTGTTTTGCTCTTCTCTCTTTCTCTGTGGGCTCCATGTCTGAGCCTGATGTATCTCCGCTGTGCATCTCCCACCCATCTCTGCTTCACTTAACCTGCTCTTGACGGGCTTGTGTTGTTTGGTTTCATTCAAAAGGTCATGATGCCTACGTCTCTCTTGCCATCCAAAGGTCAACGTTGATACTTCTCTCTCAACATCCATAGTCATCTTTTCTACTTTTATCTTGTTATCCAAACGTCATTATGTCTCTTTCTCTTGGTTTTCAAGAAGTATCATGCCCCTACGTCCCTTACCATTCAAAAATCGTTGTCTTCGCCTCGCTTGCCTTTTTTTTTTTTTTTCGTACGCCCGCTAATACTCGAGGCGAAATCTCAGGTTATTGTTAATGTCTAACCTGACATTGATTTTACGTGAGTATCCCTTTTCTTGTACAGAGACAGGTGTCCCTCGCCATTCAGGCAGATACTCGCCGATTTCGGAGGTACCCATTAGAGCTGCGTCGGCTCAGGAGCCGCCAATCACTGGTCGACGACACTCCTTCAAATGTTCTCGCCAGGTCTCGAGTTAATCCAGTCCAATTCCCGGTCGACGAAAAATCCTCAAATGCCGTCGCCCGGGTTTGATCCTGAATCACCCGGTCGCCAGAGCGGTGTTGTAACCACTACGCTAGCGCGGCTCCCCTTGCCTTATAAAAGTCATCATATCTTCTTTCTGTATAATCCAAAAGACTACTTCTCATTCGTAATCATATCTACTTCTCATGTTATCATTTCTTCGTTTCTCTCTTGTCATTCACATGTCATCATATCTTCGTCTCTGTTGCCATTCAAGTGTCATCATATCTTCGTCTTTCTTGCTATTCAAATGTCATCATATCTTCGTCTCTCTTGCCATTAACATGTCATCATATCTTCATCTCTCTTGCCATTCAAATGTCATCATATCTTTGTCTCTCTTGCCATTCAAATGTCATCATATCTTCGTCTCTCTTGCCATTCAAATGTCATCATATCTTTGTCTCTCTTGCCATTAAAATGTTATCATATCTTTGTCTTTCTTGCCACTCACAAAGGCATCATATCTTTGACTCTCTTGCCGTATAAAGGTCATCATATTCCCTTTCCATGTCATCCAAAAGTCTTCATGGCTTAATCTCATTCAACATTGTATCTATTTCTTTCTTGCAATATCTACGCATCTCTGACCATTAAAAGGTTATCTTGCCTAGTTTTCTCTTGCCACACAAAGTTCATTATGTCTCTTGTCATTCCATGATCGTGGCGTCTACTTCCCTCTGGCATTTCAAAGATCGTTCTCTACTTCTGTCTTGCCATCTGAAGGTTATCATATCTACTGCTCTTTTGCCATCCAAAAGCCTCCGTTTTTCCCCTTCGAACCTCGCATTAACGCCCTAGAAGAGGATAAAAAACACGAAGTAGTAAAGAGTCGAGTAGGATGAAGTATGTCGTGTATTGTTCCACAAAACCGCTAAAGTAGGCTGATGGCTGATTCGGAATACCCTGAAATGTTCTTACTATAGAGATTATGGGAAGATGCGATAGGCCCTGACAGCCGATAGTTAAATTTACATTGATAAACAGAGAAACACATGACAAAAATTAAACGGTTTGACAAATATAAAGAATGGACCACAGACGGAAAACTACACCGATAACTTGAATTGAAACTGGGATTGTCCGTTGAACAATAGATAAAGCAGCAGCTAATAAAACTGACATATGCGACGAAGACAGAAATATTATAAATTGCAGACACCAGAAGAAGGGGACGTAATACAAAACAACTACACTAGAAATAGTGTAGTTATGTAAAGCGGAGCAAAAGCAGAATATGGAGTAAGAATAAGAAATCATCGCTGAGAACACACTGTTCATTCCTGAAATAGAATTAATTCCAGACAGACTAATGTTTATAGACTTAACAACAATGAAGCAAGATAGCAGCAGTAATGCACAGGTATGTTCACTGTAATGATAGTTACATAGATGACAACACGAACACATTATTTGTTAACCCATCTGATGACAACACGAACACATTATTTGTTAACCCATCTGATACGCTAAAACAAGATTAATGAGGACGACGATTTAATTATAATTTTGTCTAACGTTTTAATGATCAGCATCTGATCTTTATTTAATCTCATACTTGTGGGTTTGATTGACAGTTAACAAAGAACCACTTAAACGACCACACAAGGCCACAAAATGTAAGTCTAAAGCTCTGTAAGAGCAATTATCCGCAATCTGATGCCTATTTGGCAGGGAAGATAGTCGCAATTCGCTACCGTAATTAGTCGGTGTTGTCAGTCGGAAGGTTCTGGATTCGAGTCTCCAGTAAGCCTTTCACTTCTGTTTTTTTGTCTAGTTTTCTACTTCTTTATCTCTCACGAGTATCTGAAACATACCTGTATGCGTATTGTTTATTTGCTGTTTACATGCCTCGGGTTTCCCTTCTTTATTTATTTAAACGTAAGAGATGAAAAATACATTTAATTTTAATTTACACAATATTCATTTTCCTTCATTCTCTTAACCGATCGAAAGCTAACAAAGAGGAAGTTCTATAGTGCTTGCGATGAACATTAAACATAGTCTTTAATTCGGCTAGTGTATCATTGGCGTTGCTGTCAAGTTGGAATATAACAGAGGTTATAACATAATAACAGCGATTTTCACCAGTCTGCAGCACTAATGTTTATTACATTACTGTCATTGTGAATCGAAAATATTTGACACAATTCTTTCCCACAGGCAAGATTTCGATGCAAAATAAAAGTGACAATAAATTTGTTATGTAAAGTGAACACACAGCTACAAATAATTTTGCTTGCAGTATGTGATACAGTTTTTTTTTAAAGTCATTTTAGACGTGAGTCGTAATTATTGCACATGTTTACTGACAAAAGGTGTTAAAAGATAAATTTGTTTAAAGATCATTAGAATGAGTGTAGAAATAAAGATTAATTAGCTGAACATGACGTTATTTTAAATTTTAAAGTGAACAAGAGAAACACAAATTTCCAGGTGAATCAACATGCGTGTAACCTTCACAAAGTGACAGTTTGGTATTTGTCACTTCATTAGTATCACAAAAAACAAACAAACACTGGTAATACCCCAAGTTCTGAAGATTTGAAAACGTGTTACTTACCTAGAAAAAACTTTAAGATAAAAATGCTTTCCTTTTTCATTGACATTAAAATCTCTTTTGACAGTAAATCGTCTGTGTCTCTATTCTCTGACAGATACCATTTGCCGGTAATATTGCTACTTCTATTGATAGGGACAAAAATAATTTTCTAGATTACTTTGAAATGTCAGTGCGGATTTATGCAGTATTCATTAAGTATTCATATAAAGTATCTAAATAGTTTATTTTAGGGAGCATTACCGGCTACCAAAAACTATTTCCACAGGTATGCTCAATACGACTGTAAGGTGACATTTATTTCACCGACTTACAAATACAAAATGCCTTATAAAAATACAAGCAACTAACCCGTCAAAACGTGACCCAAAAAAAATTATGTTACGCTCTCCTGCATGACCTGATGACAGACCAATTCTCCTGTGGTCACTTTACCCCAAAACCATTCCATTTCAACTTCACTGAATTTATTTTTTATAGTCTATCTTATCATGACTTATAGTCAGTGGCCAAAGAACCGTGACAAAAATGGTGTGAATATTTTTAACATGCCGAACAATGCACCGTGAAAAAGCGTGTTATTTTAATCAGTGTTCATTTTAGATTTCACGGTGCACTTCGCGCATTTTTCGTATTTTCCCGAAAAGCTGGCGGGATTGGTTTATTGTTCCTAACACAGTAAGTAACATGGGAATTAACAGAATACAACACTGAACGCCATGCTGCAGAAATGTAAGACTTAAATATGGAAAAGACAACTGTGATCCACCACTTATATTTGTTTTGCTGCTGAAGGCAATGCCCAATGTTCAGATAATATAAAAACCGAGGAAATAGAGGAAGACGTAGTTGTGGTCTAAAAGGAGAGGAAGAAGTATTTAGTGTCTAAAAGGAGAGGAAGACGTATTTGTGGTCTAAAAGGTAACACTTGTTCATCAACCTCATCATTACGCTTTAGTGTCCTGTGTATCATAAACCTTTAACAGAATCACGTCAAGTCTTTCCGTCCTGTGTCATCCATTTCAGTTTTTTTCCATATCTTATTTATCCCTTTTTAAATCTGTCACCAGCTCCCTTCTCAGTGAGTGTGTTGGAGCTCCCTCAATTTCTTCTGCTCCTGGAATTTCATACGAAAAGCTCCCTTCTAATGTTATCAGCTGGGCTGCCTTGTAATGATATCAAGTGGTTTCCTCATTGCGTGTCTTATCTAACTCTTGCGTCGTCTCTTGAACCTCTTATTCCACTGTTATTTGTCTGCTCTTTCGCTTGGTTCCATATTGAAGATCTTTTCACACCACTTTACTCCTTCTATCTCGCACGAGCACCCATTTATTGAGGTCTGTTATCTTTCTGGTTGATACTTTTGTTGTGCGCGATGTTTCAGAGTCACAGAATAGAACAGTGTTGGCTTCTGACTTGAAGGTTCTTGTTTTTGTATTGGACTTAATCTCTTTTGATATCTGTATATTTCCTACTGCATTGACATATCCTCTTACCTTATGTATTCTTAATTTTATATGGTCTTTTCCTCCAACTTTGTCTGTATTACTGCCCAGGTGCATGTATGGCTCTATATCATGTATGGATGCCTCTCCCAGTCCAGTCTATCTATTGTTGTTGCGTTTATTCTAGTGATTTATATTCTGCCTCTGTGTATTTTATTTCCATTTGATGTGATCACCCATCATGTATTCTTGTTTTGTATTGCATCTGGCTCAGGTTAGGGGACCGAAGAACCGGGTCATCGGCAACATCTAGATCGTCAAACGGTTTTGTTAGATTCCGTTGAAAAAATTTATTTAGGCTAATGTTGTTGTTTTCATAATTCAATTAATAGCCAGTAAAAGGAGAAATGATGACAAGATGCATCCCTGCCGCACACCATTTCTTGTCTCAAATTGCTCAGAAAGTTGTTAATCATGGAAAATACTAAATATTCATATGTTTTATTACTAGGTTAATGAAGCTAAGGGGAACTCCACAGTGCCTCATCAGTTCCATAGCGATTCTCTGTCTAAACTGTCCAATGTCTTTTCTTAGTCCACAAATCGAGTGGTGAGCTAAATTCCATGCTCTACTTAACAGCTGTGTGCAGTGCGGCTATCTGGTTTGTACAGGATCTGTTATGTCGAAAAGCAACCCGCACCCATGTCAACCGTCTGTCCATGGCTTCTGTCTCAGAATGAATTCACCCATGTCAACCGTCTGTCCATGGCTTCTGTCTCAGAACGAATTCACCCATGTCAACCGTCTGTCCATGGCTTCTGTCTCAGAACGAATTCACCCATGTCAACCGTCTGTCCATGGCTTCTGTCTCAGAACGAATTCACCCATGTCAACCGTCTGTCCATGGCTTCTGTCTCAGAACGAATTCACCCATTCAATTGTTTCTTTGTAAATTATCATCATTTTCCTTTTCGCTCCATACAGAGCATAAAGCCACCACCACAGCTGCTCCACTTGTAATAATCCTGCACCGAGCCTGAGAGTTCATTAATCATATTCGTTCCTTGTCTCTTCAAAGACCCCGCCAACTACACAGGGCTTTAGTTTCTTATTCGTTTTGAATATTTTCTTATTCATTTTCATCTTCTTTATTTTCAACATTCTCTCGAACATATTGCTCAAATATTTACCTTATGGCAGTGCTTAACCCCTACCTTTTGAATTACCCGTTCACTGCTTCTGAGTCATGCCATCACTCACTAACGTTAGTTACTATTACACGAGATGAGAACCATTAGTTATGGGACATTCCAACTATTATTATCTCTCAGAGGCAATACTATCTTGAAAAGCAGACTTCATGCCTACAATTCGCCCAGCGAAAGGTTACTTATCTTGTAGCAAGACGAGACGAGATAGACTATAAACAACGCCAGATTTGCTCTTTCTGTTTTGATAATTGAACTCAACGGACGGCTCGGCCATAAACGCCATGCGTTTGCCCCGGTCACCAGACTAATGGTCTGCACGTGGTGGATTTCTCTTGGCATAACTGATGTAATCAGTCAGTACAGCCTCCTAATTTTTACGGAAAGCGAGCCATGGCATGATTTTGCAAATCATTGGTCGAAGGCCAAGTCGACTCAGCGCCTGATACATAACGTTCACAGAAAATTATTCTCTCTTCCAAGCAACAGCCTTTACAACGCACTACAGCAAAGCACAGTGTTATAGCCTAGAATTTTTTGAAATTGTCTGCTATAAGGATGTGCCATGGAGCTAAAATTACCATAATTAATAAACCCTGTCTTACAAAAGTTACCTAAACCTGGATCCCTAACTGATATAGAAGTTTCTATTAATAGTATGCACATTTAAAATATCTTAAAGCTACAGAGTAGCATTTATAATTATAGGCTACTAGTCTGGTTATACACAATATACATAATTCTTGGAAGTGCTCATAAATGCGGAGCGTCTCAGGCGAGATAACAAAAGCTTACTCCCTACCCATGTATATATGTATAGGAGAGTAATCTAACCAAGGAAATTACTACCATTTTTTCCTAGAAAGTATCTCGAAATAAAATTATGGTGCACAAAGAATAAGAGTCAGTCACTTTGATTTGATAAACCACCCGCTGAAATTACCATCACTATCAACTTTTAGAAGAAGAATCATCAGGACCTAGATTTAAAAAAAAAAAAAGATACGTCCTTTTGCACAAGAACAGTTCCACAAACACAAGTTTAGTCTTAATTTAAAGCTCATTCAGAAGTGCTCTGTCAGTTCAAAGTCGTTTTATTATATTTATTTTACACAACTGAGAAGCATTTTGAAATACCTGCTATCTAGTGACAAAATATCATTATTCCTAATTCATCGACATTGTCTGCTACAATGCCATCTGGGCCAGTTCTCTCCGTCCCCAAGAAGCCCTATGGCATTCTTTCTCTCTTTCTCTAGTTTTTCACAATTAACTTGTGTAACTCTATATTTGTTGGGCCATATATCTGAGAAATTTTGTAGAGCTATTTACAAATTCCTTGAAATGTTCCGTCCATTTCTAGTTTGCGTTTTCGATTTGATAAACAAATTTCCATTCTCGTCCCCAATAAAATCTAGTGATTCCACTCATTTCCATGAAGTAGTACAAACACACACACACACACACACACACACACACACACACACACACACACACACACACACACACACACACACACACACACACACACACACACACACACACACATGCACACACACACACACACACACACACACACACACACACACACGCACACACGCGCGCGCACATACATATATCACATATATTTTTCCCACTCTTTAAGAACCATCACATTTGCATATTCCCTTTACTAGTAAGAATATGTTGTCACCTGTTTTCAGCTGCATTCTGAAAATATAAAGAAATACATTTTAAAAAATAATGAAATAAACCTCGGCGTCACTTTGCGCCAAGATGGGACAATACGCAGTGGCTTCTGATAATTTCAAGATAAAGGAAGCGTTCATTAATAATTGTGAACATATCACAACAGTTATTTCATTCAAAATTTGTTTGAAACCAAAACATAATATGTGAAAGTTATTTCTTTGTCCATGAGATTTTCATTCACATTTATTTACTTTTCTGTTTTTTAAAGACAGAAATGGCTGACTATTTGGCTCTACCAGACAGAAGTTTTCAGTACCGGAATAAAAACGTGTCACGTCTCCTTGACGAAGATGTACAAGACTTCGATGAACTGCTCGGCAAAGACGCAAGAGAATTATCGAGAGTGCTTAATTATATTGTGATATGTTGCCTCATTGCCTCTTTCGGTATCGTTTCCAACATCATCAACCTGCGAATATTTTCCAAACAAGGTTACGAAAATACAATGAATATAAGTTTATCTGGCATCGCAATATCGGATATATGCACTTTAGTATCTGTAATATGGTTTACCATATGCGCTAATCCCTTGTTTGACAACGCAAACACATATGTTGCATTCTCGGAGATTTTGTATCTCACAGCAGCCTGGCCTCACTGTCTCTTTGCCCGGATAACCTGCATTATAACAGTTTTCGTTACAATTGAAAGATGTCTCTGTGTCGCCATCCCCTTGAAGATAAAGAATGTTATAACCAAAACTAGAACAACGGTTATTGTAAGTAGCCTGTTCTTAAGCCAAATACTCACGTCTATTCCGTCCTATTACACAACCTACATAGATTGGAAATTCTTTCCGGAGAAAAACAGATCGATGTTGGCCCTAAATCGCATTCAAAGTAGGGAACACGTCGAAAGTATAAGTTTCGTCTTACAAGCAACGATGCAAGCTGGTTCATTTCTTCTTCTCATCTTCTTCACTGCCGCCTTATTGATTAATCTAAAAAGACAAACTAAATGGCGTGCATCTTCTACGTCCGATGTGCGAAAAGAGACAATTTCTACCCGAGACAGAAAGTTGGTGAGGATGGTGGTCCTGATTGCTGTGATCCTCATCGTCTGTTTCACGCCGGGGATGACGTGTTTCACCGCCATGGCATTAGTGCCAGAATTTATGATGGGAAGGCCGTATGACAACGTGTTTTGGGTCGTTTGGTCATTCCCTTTTATGTTTCAGACAGCCAACTCCAGCGTGAATATATTCGTCTATTACAGTATGAGTTCCAAGTACAGAGAAACCTTCGATGAAATGTTTGCGGGATGCAGGAAACTGTTGGATCCTAAGTGGACAAGACAGTGCGTTTAATGAACAATGTCACGACCATAAAATCTTGTGTTAATTTTATATTACCATCTACGAGTTGACGGTTACAACCAGAACTGGATTAGCTAAAGTTCTATACTGAATATTTAACATCGACAACTAATGTAAGCCTTGAAAACTACTCAAGTAAAGAAAGTAGCTAATGTATATCTCACATTATTGACTCTGTAAACAGTTGAGATTCAACTACGGGAGAGAGTATTGGAGGCCGCCATGTTTGCCCAATACGTGGCGATTCGCTTCGAGTTGGTGTGCGTGTGTGTTTATGTGTGTGTGGAGTGTTTATTATTAATACGGACTTAGTGTTTCTCGGACGCTGTTATTTTTGACAAAGCTCGTAACAGAGTTAGAGTTAGGTTAAGGCTGGCTGATTGACAAATCTCGAAACAGGATTGGGTTAGGTTAAGTCTGGCTGATTGACAAAGCTCGAAACAGGGTTAAGTTAAGGCTGGCTGATTGACAAAGCTCGAAACAGGGTTGGGGTTAGGTTAAGGCTGACTGATTGACACAGCTAGAAACAGGGTTCTAGGTTCAAGTTAGCCGTAGCATACTTATGCATTACCACTCGGGCAATATAGGGCATATGGCGGACGCAGTCTATTGTCCTATTTCTAGCACAGTTTATTATGTGGATTAAGGGTGGGGAAAAGATCAGCTGGTGGATAATCAAACCTCATCTGAATCTGTTTAATGCAGCAAATAGTATATGACTTTACGCGTCTCTGGTCATTGCCTCAATGTTTATTTGCAGACAGATTCATAAAGGAAGGGTGACACTTGCAGAGTCTTTACAAAGAAGCAGTTTTAAATTCAAATACCACTTTCCAAATACACAAACTTACCACTTAAAATGCTACGACAATCAAACTACTACAACAACAGTGACAACAACTGATAATAATAATAATACAATTGCTACCACTAATACTACAACAAATAAAAACTACAACTACAGCTACTGCTTTGGTAATAACTAGAACTACTGCTTGTCATTGTGTTTTCTCCTTTTGATCACGTAACATCGTGTATTAGAATCATCACACCTGTCATAAAATTAACAAGTGATACAACGTAAAAATATCTCCAAAGGACAAAATGTAAGGATAAAAACATAACGCGTAAGCTGCTGATAGTACATGATCGCCCTGACCGCGGGTCATCACCCTCCATAAAAATTGACTTGTTAGACGGGAAATCAAAACGGTTACCATTTGGAGGGATGAGAACGGCGGATCAAAAGGAAAAAAAAATATGACTGAAAAAAAATTGCGTGAGACTAGCAAGGCTAAGGAGACGCAATTGGGGGGGGGGGGAAATGAAAGAAAAAAATTCACGTCCCCAAATTGACACGAGGTACGGAAACGGACGCTTTTGCGATACCAAGCCTTTGATTTGAATTCAGCGGCTAAACGCAGATGCTTGAAATATTACAAAATTTAAAAAGTAACTTTTTCTTAATATTAATGTTAGGAATATAAAAATTAGCTGGCCGGATGGCCCATTCTGAGCAGTGAAATAATATGCTTTTAATTTTACAGACGGATAGATAATAATGAAGATAATGACAAAAGACAGTGTTGTTCACATCAGCGAAAGACTGCATTGAATCTAACATATCACTATTTGCACAAAAAAACCGCGACCTTGAGACGCAGGTGTTCAAATCTACTTAGCATGGAAGAGAAGGGATATTGGTGGAAGCTGTGTCTAAAAATAACTTTTAACGACAAAATTTTGGAGGGGAGAGAAAGGTTGGTTCAAAAATCAAGTACGTTTTGTGAAAACGCAAGTAGAGACGGACAGACTAACAGATAAAAATCCATACTTGACTGAAGCATGACTGAAATGACTTTAGAGTAGGAAATTTGAATTAAAAAAAAAACCAAGGCATTGATTGGCCACAGACAATCATATTATCCGCGCTCAGACGAGCTTTTTTGCCATTCCTCAATAGTTGTCCAGTGATAGACACAGTAAATTTCAAGTGTGGTGATTTCCAAATGAAATAAATTGAAATAAGTTCAGGGACGCCATACTATAGCCAGCAGCTCAGCTGAGTTTTGCTAGCATTTCTGTGTTATTTATTCATAATCTGGTAAGATTGAAATTATTTCTTTGTATATTTTGAATATTGTTTAATGTTCGAGTGATTTGATACTGCCATATCGAAATCTAGCCTTACAAACAAGTACTGATTGTCTCTGGACCCCCTCGCCCTATTTCAGGGTCTAGGGACAAACAATATCTAAACTACAGCAAGGTTTAGGAAGGGCTGATCATGTGTTGAGAAATCCTATTGAGAGCAGTGAGATAATGCACCTATTTCAGAATCTGTAGACTGGGGAAACTTACCCTATGCGAAACCAACTAGGTAAGATGTGCTGTCTGGTCAGAGAGAACTGACCCTGTTTATGTGGTGTTATTGTAATGTGTTATGTGTAGAAGTGGCTTATTAGGTAAGGTTCTGAGCAAAAACCAATACTTTATTTCAGAGCTGTGAGTTCGATCTTGACACTAAGGTGGTGTCAAATGCTGATTAATAATTGAAGTGAGGACCCGTGCAGGGTACATTTCGACAGAACATCTGTGTATTGCTCAAGCACGGAGAGGTGGGGCCATCATATTCCAGCACCAGAACAAATCTGGCAAAGTTAAGTAGGCTAGCTGGCCTGCTGAACTTACACCAACTTCATAAAACTAGCACCCAAGAGAATTTACTACTGAAGCATCCCATTTCCTTCCATCATTAATGGACAATGCTGTGTAGGCATAAACAGGGAGGGATGAAGCCACCCCAACAGCACATCCATTCATAGTTTTCCCAGGAAAATTAACATTTCGAACAGTAATACTATAATTAATCTTGAAGATTGCATATGTAAACATCTTTCATTTAACATGCCATTTATTCATGCCATTCATTCATAAATTTCAAAATCTTTGCATAAGTTCTGGCCAAAATAAAACCTTGGTTCAGAACAAATAAATTTAAAAAAAGATTTTCTATTCTAAATTTAACCAGCTGAATTTAGTTCATTGTGTTATAAATTTTATTGATAGTATTAGACTTAATTAATATCTGTGGGTGTGTGTATATGTCCATACAACACATTGCATTCAGTACCCTAGATTTTAACGTAGCCACATTCATTAGAAAAAAAAAGATATGTGTGAGGTCATAAAGTGGTAGCACGAAAGGGCCTTCTGTATATTCACAGTTACAATTATCTCAGGAGCCTTCACAGCTGACCTCACGCATCACACTAGGTGATAACACCACCATACAATACCATCAAAATCCACTACATATATTGGGGTCTTGTCCAGGGATAATTAGCATAAACAGTAATATAAGGATCTCCTGGTGGGAGAAATAAAATTAGGGGAACAAAATTGTAAAATTCCCTTAAAATTAAAAGTGTCCCTTTAAATTAAAAGGGCAATTAGAAGTTGGTGAATCTTCACAGCCAGTAATAATTAATTAGTTAACTGGTTAGTTAGAATTAGTTAGACTATAGTCATAAGAAGTACTTAGTGTATTTACTGGTTAGAGATTTATCTTGTATATTATTATATTGTCTAAAAAGTATGGCGGAGCTAGCAAAATTCCGATCAGCTGCTGTGCTGACCGCAAAGGAGATGGGAATGGATGGTCAGATTTTAATTCAATACGTAACGGCTGAATGTGATAAATATATTGAAAGGGAAGATAGAAAGGTAGCTGAAGAGAAGAGGTTACAAATTGAGGCGGATAGAGAAATTAAGAGGCTGCAGATTGAGGCAGAAGACAAACGACAGCAAAGGGAGGCAGAAGATAAAAAGGCCGAAAGGGAGGCAGAAGATAAAAAGGCCGAAAGGGAGGCAGAAGATAGAAGGTTACAAAGGGAGCATGAATTACGACTAAGGGAGCTGGAATTACAAGGCCAGGCTCCTGAAAATGGTGCCAGCCCTTTTGCCTCAGATGCTACGCCCAGTCTGGGAGCCTCAAACTCAGCTATGGGGTTTCATTTAGACCATTTTGTTGAAAAAGACGATGACATAGAGGGGTACCTAGGACGTTTTGAGTTATTTGCTACTACATATGGGTTAGAGAGAGAGAGGTGGAGTTTAAAGTTATCACAAGGACTAAGAGGTACTTCTTATGAAGTCTTTGCTAAAATGAACAGGGAAGACCAAGACAATTATGACATGTTAAAGCAGGCTTTGTTATTAAGGTACGAGAAGAATGGTGAATTTTATCGTAAGAAATTTAGAAATGCCAAACTGTTGTCTGGGGAGACATACCACCAATTCTCTGCTAGACTGGAAACCTATTTGGAGAAATGGACTGCTCTGGGGAAGACCCAAGATCTTAAAGAAATGATCATGATTGAGCAATTGAGAGAGTCCATGGCTCCAGACATGAGAAAATTTCTCATGGAACAAGGTGCAGAGAAGTTGGGAGAGGTTTTAAATGTCGCTGAGAGGTATCAGGCAGCCCAGGCAGAGGTAAGTGGTGCTAAAAAGAAGCACATAGATAATTTTAAAGCTCCACAGCAATTTAATAAATTTGATAATAGAGAGCAGGGAAATAAAAGTAGGACAAACTTTGAGCGGCCAAGAAATGACTATCGCGACAGAAACTCACAGTTCAATGACCAAAAGTTCAATGAAAGAAAACCGTTGAACCAAGGAAAAAGATGGTGTAAATGGTGCAAGAAGATAACCATAACACCGAATTTTGTAGAAGGAAACCTTCAAACATTGCTGCAATGAAGTCGGGGACGCAAAGATTAAAGGTTAATCCTAATGGACAACAGGAACCTTATCACCCCCCAGTTTGTGAGGATGTTATTTGTAATGATGCCACCATAAGGTGCCTTTATGATACAGGTTTGGATTATGATTCAGTTGTGAAGTCTAGCCTAGTGGACCCAAGTCAGTATACCACAGAAACAGTGGAAATACAAGGGGCGACCAAGGACATACCACGCATGACACTTCCCATCGCAAGGATAACGGTGAAAACTCGCTATGTGGAAGGAGAAATCAGAGCAGCAGTGATAGATGAACCAATCTACCCTCTGATATTGGGGTGTAGATACGTCTTCTTGGGGAATCCCGAGAAACCTGTGATCATGGCGACATTGCAGACCAGGTCACAGAAGAAGGAGGAAGAAGGTGAACCTATAAATGCTCATCCAGAGGAGATGAGAAAGGCGCAGGCTGAGGATAGGACACTCAAGCGATGTTTTAAAAAATTGCCCAAATGCCACACACCTCCGAGCAAGGGGGAATATTTCATGAAGAACAAACTATTATACAGGAAGGCCGGAACTGGAATAAATGGTCACAACCAGCTGGTTCTTCCCACCTCATATAGAGATAAAGTGATGGAACTCGGGCATGCGATTCCCTTCAGTGGTCACATGGGGATCAGCGCCACAGGACAGCGTATAGCTTGTCATTACTTCTGGCCAGGGATAACGGAGGATATAAAAAGATATGTCAAATCCTGCCCTGAATGTCAAAGGGTAGCTCCAAAGCACTGGACTGCTCCTGCAACTCTAGGGGAAATGCCCATAGTGGGAACACCTTTTGAGAGGGTTGCAGTGGATATTGTAGGACCTCTCACTCGGACCAAGAGGAGGAACAGTTACATCCTTACTCTGGTGGACACTTGTTCTATGTGGGGAGAGGCGGTAGCGCTGCCATCAATTGATTCAAAACATGTAGCAGAGGCACTACTTACAATATTTACCCGATTAGGATTCCCGCATCAAATCTTGACGGATAATGGTTCTCAGTTCAAGGGGAAACTAACGGAAGAAGTTTTTAAGCTATTTCAAGCCAGACACTTTCATTGTAGTCCGTACCATCCACAAGGGAACGGCCAGGTAGAGAGGTTCAACGGGACTCTCATTTCTATCCTGAGAAAGCTGGCACACGAAAAACCGGATCTGTGGGATCAATTCCTGCCCGCCGCATTGTTTGCTTACCGGGAGGTACCGCATAGTTCAACCGGGATGGCTCCCGCAACTCTGCTATTTGGGAGGCCAATAAAAGGTCCATTAGAAGCCCTATTAAGGACCTGGACAGATGAGAAGGCGGAAGAGACTGTTACCTCATCGTATCAATACGTGAACGAACTAACCACTCGTTTGAAAGCTGGATGGAAACTGGCAAATGATAATTTGAAGCAAGCCAGGAAGAAACATGCAGCATATTTTAATAGGAAGGCAAAGGACAGGGAACTGGCAGTCGGAGAGAAGGTGCTGCTTCTACTACCCGGAAGCCAGAATAAATTACAAATTGGTTGGCAAGGTCCATATACGGTTCTAGAGAAGGTGTCTAGAACAAACTATAAAATTGACAAAAAGGGGAAGGAGAAAGTTTATCATGTAAACCTGTTAAAGAAGTATCTGGACAGACCACTCCAGGAAAGCACCCCCTTATTGACCTTAGCTATTGCAACCCAGATGCAAAAAGAACCACTCACCTCACATGAATACCCATTACATCCTTGTGAAACCGCAGCACAGGTAAAAGTCAGTAAGCACCTGACTAAAAACCAGAGGGAGAGAGTTCAACAAGGTCTGGAGGAACATACAGATGTATTAACAGATAAACCAGGCCATACAAATTTGCTACAGTATGACATGAAACTGGTAGACTCAAACCCAATCTGTATGAGAGCCTATTCTATTCCGTTCGCGAAGGAGAAGGCATTGAAGGAAGAAATAGAGTATTTGTTGAAGGAGGGGATTATTTCGCACAGTGAATCATCTTTTAGTTCTAGTGTCGTTTTGTTGAGAAAACCGTCTGGGGAACACAGACTGTGCATAGATTACAGGAAACTGAATGCTGTCACAGAAGGACAAGTGGATCCATTACCAGACACAAAACAGTTATTTGCCAGACTGAACAAGGCAAAATACTTTTCAAAGGTGGATCTTAGTAAAGGCTATTACCAGATCCCAGTGAAACCTGAAGTGAGACCTTATTTGGCTTTTAGCACTTCGGATGGACATTATGAATTCAATATGCTACCATTCGGACTGAAAAATGCTCCGAGTGTGTTTTCAAGGATGATGCGAAAATTGTTGGATCCCCTGAATAACCCATGTATCACGAATTTCATGGATGATATTCTTGTCGCCACAGAGACATTTGAAGAACACATTGAAGCTCTGGAGATGTTGTTTGATAGACTTCGGGAGGCGAACTTAACTGCTAGGCCAACAAAATGTTGTATTGGATGCAAAGAGTTGGAATTCTTGGGACACACTGTATATCAGGGTAATATGACCCCTGATCCTAAGAACTTGGAAAAACTGCAGAGAGCACCTAGGCCGCAAACAAAAAAAGACGTGCGATCATTTGTGTCGTTATGCGGATTTTATCAGAAATACATCAAAAATTTTAACGCTATTTGTGCTCCTCTGACTGATCTGACTCGCAAGGGACTTCCAGATAAAATTATTTGGACTGCACAATGTGAACTAGCGTTCCAAGAGTTAAAGGAAAAACTCACTAGCAAGCCTATTCTCAAACTGCCTGACTTGACACAGGACTTTGTCTTAAGAACCGATGCAAGTAATGTAGGACTCGGAGGGGCTTTGTTGCAAAGATCAGCTTCACCTGATGGGGAACTTAAACCAGTCGCTTATGCAAGCCGCAAATTGAATAAGGCGGAACAAGGATACTCCACAAGCGAAAAAGAATGTTTAGCATTGATCTGGGCAATAAAGAAGTTTCAAATCTATCTGTATGGTAGGACTTTTGTGGTGGAGACGGACCATCAGCCTCTCGTGTTCTTGTCTCAGGCTAAGCATGAAAACGCAAGATTGCTGAGGTGGTCTTTGTTGCTTCAACCTTATCAGTTTAGTATCCAATATATCCCAGGCAAATTAAATGTCGGTGCAGATTTCCTCAGTCGGCACCCCTGTGATCAAAATTAGAGTAGTGGCAGACGTGAGGAGTAATTTTACCTATGTGTATCGCTGGTTTTGAAACTTGCCATAGGCATGTTTTCAAGTGGGGAGATGTGTAGTGAAATTGACAGAGATACAACGGTAAAATCCCTCCAAAGATAACATTTAAGGATAAAAACATAATGCGTAGGCTGCGAATAGTACATGATCGCCTAGACCGCGGGTCATCATCCTCCATAATAATTGACTTGCTAGACAGGAGAGGAACGGCGGATCAAAAAGGAAAAAAATATGACTGGAAAGATTGCGTGAGACTGGCAAGGCTAAGGAGACGCAATTGGGGGGGAAACGGAGAAAAGTCACGTTTCCCAAGTTGACATAAAAAGTAAGCAACTCGACAGAAGGGACCATAGATATGTTACGCCACAGTCATTTATTGGACGCTTTTGCGATACCAAGCCCTTGATTTGAATTCAGCGGCTAAAACGCAGATGTTTGGAATATTACAAAAATTAAAAAGTACTTTATTCTTAATATTAATGTTAGGAATATAAAAATTAGCTGGCCGGATGGCCTATTCTGAGCAGTGAACAAATATGTTCTTAATTTTACAGACGGATAGATAATATTGAAGATAATGACAAAAGACAGTGTAGTCACATCATCGACAGACTGTATTGAATCTAAAAGTGTCGCTAATTGCACAAAAAAACACGACCTCGAGACGCAGGTGTTCAAATCTACGTAGTATGGAAGAGAGGGACATTTGTGGTGGCTGTGTCTAAAAATAACTTTTAACGACAAAATTTTGGAGGGGAGAGAAAGGTTGGTTCAAAAATCAAGTACATTTTGTAGAAACACAAGTAGAGACGGACAGACTAACAGATAAACATCCATACTTGACTGAAGCATGACTGAAATGACTTTATGGTAGGAAATTTGAAATTTAAAATAAACCTAGGCAGTGATTGGCCACAGACAATCATATTATTAGCGCTCAGAGCGAATTTGGGGCCATTCTTCAATAGTTGTTCAGTGATAGACACAGATTTTAAAGTGTGGTGATTTCCATATGAAAGAAAGTGAAATAAATTTAGGGACGCCATACTATAGCCAGCAGCTCAGCTGAGTTTTGCTAGCAATTCTGTGTTATTTATTCATAATCTGAGCTGTGAGTTTCTGTTGTCAACAAAGCAGTGTCTATTCAGTTGGTGACTTACTCGAGTGTATCTGTGCAGTTCTTGTGACAGAGACCACCATTATTGCCCGCCAGCACGGAGAGGTGGAACCACCAGATTTCAGCACCAGAGCTACAACTACCAGATGAGTGAGCCTCTGGTCTGCTGGACATTCACCAACGCTGTGTAGTTACTAATATCCCCATAAAAATTCCCACCATTTTCTGGACACTGTGTAGTCAATATAGACAGGTGTGATGAGGCCACCCCAACAGCACAAACATTAACTATCCTCCCAAGTAGATGACTACTAGAACATTTTAATAAAACTAACTAGTATAGTACATATATATGTACACTATTGCATTTATGATATAATATTCCATGCATTTTTTTTTCATAATCTCTAAATCCTTTTAAGTTCTGGTCAACCTAAAAAATTGATCCAGAACAAAATAAATGTAATATAATTCTATCAAAAAATTTTACACACGTGAGTTAGTTCAGTGTATTTTAACATTTGTTAATATTATTAGTCTTCTTAAATATCTGTGGGTGTATTTATAAACTATCACACCACACTACATAACAGTACCCTAGACACTTTACGTAGCCACATTCATTAAAAAAAATTAAGTGTGAGGTCGTAGTGGTAGCAAGAAAGGCCTTCTGACAATTCTCAACTACATTTTATCTCAGGAGCCTTCACAGCTGGCCTCATACAATTACATTTAGTAATATCAACATCATACAATACCATCAAACACCACTACACCAGGATAAGCCGAAAATCTCTCAATCGGACTTAAGTAAACTGGAGGAGGAAGATGTAGAGAGGAAATCTCTCATCAAGAATTCTAAGTGGGGAGAAAGCCCCAAGAGAAAAATTGGTAGCGGTCGATTTGTGCATGATGATTCGGGGAAGAAAAATCATCACAACAGAGCTTCGAGTGCAAAGGACCTGACATGTGCCAGGAAAAATAAGTTTGTGAATTTAAAATCCATATGTAACTCTGTTAAGAACGTGGACTGATGAAAAGGCAGAGGAAAATATTACATCCTCATACCAATATGTGAATGAGCTGACCACTCGTTTAAAAACTGGCTGGAAACTTGCCAATGAAAATTTGAGACAAGCCAGGAAGAAACATGCTGCCTATTTCAACAGGAAAGCTAAAGACAGAGATTTGGCTGTTGGAAAGAAGGTACTGCTTCTTCTACCCGGTAGTCAGAATAAGTTACAAATTGGATGGCAAGGTCCATATACAGTTCTAGAGAAGGTGTCTAGAACCAATTATAAGATAGATAAGAAGGGGAAAAAAATCTATCATGTGAATCTCCTGAAGAAATATTTGGAAAGAGAAAATCAGGAAGAGACACACTTGTTGACCTTGTCCATTGCCATGGAGATGAAAAAGGAACCACTTTCATCATTTGAATATCCATTACACCCCTGTGAGACAGCGGCCAGGTGAAAATCAGTACACATTTAACTAAAAATCAGAAAGAGAGAGTGCAACAGGTTCTAGATAATCATACAGAGGTGTTAACAGACCGACCAGGGCATACAAAATTATTGGAATATGATATGAAACTGATAGACCCCACACCTGTCTGTATGAAACCCTATTCGATTCCTTTTGCTAAGGAGAAAGCTTTGAAGGAAGAGATAGACTATTTGTTGAAGGAAGGAATTATTTCACACAGTGAATCTTCGTATAGTTCCAGTGTGGTGCTCTTAAGGAAACCCTCTGGAGAACATAGACTCTGTATAGATTACAGGAGACTGAATGCTATCACAGAAGGACAGGTGGATCCATTGCCAGATACAAATCAGTTGTTTGCCAGGCTAAATAAAGCTAAATATTTCTCAAAAGTGGATCTGAGTAAAGGATACTATCAGATTCCAGTAAAGCCTGAGGTTAGACCATACCTAGCTTTTAGTACCTCAGAGGGACACTATGAGTTTAACAGATTGCCATTTGGATTGAAGAATGCGCCTAGTGTCTTCTCTAGAATGATGAGAAAATTGTTGGATCCTCTGAATAACCCATGCATCACAAATTTCATGGATGATATCCTTATAGCAACAGAAACATTTGAGGAACACATTGACTCTCTGAACATACTGTTTAATCGACTTAGAGAAGCGAATTTAACAGCCCGACCAACCAAATGTTGCGTTGGATGTAAAGAATTAGAATTCTTGGGACACACAGTCCATCAGGGAAACATGACCCCTGACCCCAAGAATTTAGAGAAACTAAAGAAAGCCCCGAGACCACAAACCAAGAAAGACGTGAGATCCTTTGTCTCAATATGTGGTTTCTACCAAAAGTATATCAAAAACTTTAATTCCATATGTGCACCGTTAACTGATTTGACACGTAAAGGAAATCCAGATCGAATTACATGGACAGCACAATGCGAATTTGCTTACCAGGAATTGAAGGAAAAGCTCACAAGCAAACCTATTTTGAAATTACCTGACTTAAGTCAAGAATTCATTGTAAGAACGGATGCCAGTAATATAGGGTTGGGCGCGACCCTGTTACAGAAATCAGATGCATTGGATGGGGAATTAAGCCCAGTGGCATATGCTAGCAGAAAGTTGAATAAAGCTGAAACCAATTACTCAACTAGCGAAAAAGAATGTCTTGCAGTAATATGGGCGATAAAGAAATTCAATATTTATCTGTATGGGAAGGCATTCAAGTTGCAAACGGATCACAAACCCTTGTCGTTTCTAGCGCAGGTTAGACATGAAAATTCTAGGTTACTCAGATGGTCCTTACTTATGCAGCCATTTGAGTTTAGCATAGAGTATATTTCTGGAAAAACAAATCTGGGAGCGGATTTTTTAAGCCGCCATCCGTGTGATGAGAATCACCGTAAGCCCCAGAAATAATAATAAATTTCTCTATGTGTATATAGAATTATAGACTGACATATAACGTCTGTTTTAAGAGGGGATAATTTGTCGTGAAATATTCTAAATCCACATATATAAATTAAAAGGTAAATGTAAAGCCTAACACATAAATTCAATAAAAGGGAAAGAAGAATGGTAACGAACATTGCTGTCACAATGACTGTACTCGAGATCCCCCTTTTTCTGCTTCGTCTGCAAATTCTCACGCTTTCTCGTTTACTAGTAAAGCCTACAGCAGCATACACGCGTTTCAACAAAACAATAAAACGTGTACTGTATTTCTAAGAAAACCTTGAGATAGACACACTGCGTAATGACCTAGATTAATATTCCATTAATTTCATTTTATACACTACGTTAACATAAACGAAAGGACAGATGGACTTAGGATAGAAAGAGAGAGGGCTGAACGGAGGAACGCCGGCAACACTAACACGCGTCTCGCGATATAAAATTAATGCCACCCCAAGCTTAAGGCATGAAGCACTAACTTTTTTTCAAATAGACAGTGATAAAAAAACACTACACATACGAGGGTTAGGTTTAAAAACCTGTTTAATGCTTATTAGTAAACATGACATTATACTGTTTTATGTCTGAAAGCCTGACAGTACCGAGACACCACATCGTATCGAAGTGAACGGGAGGTAGAAGAAAATGCATATTTTGAACGCAGCTACTTAGCTTCATTAAATTTACATATTTGGGTTCCTTAGGACTTGCTGACAAAGAATATGTTAATTGTTACGCAAATAGTCTAGGAATTAACAAATTATAGCCAAAAGAAAATAGTGAGGATGTCTGACAGCACCAAATCAGAATCGCACAGTGGCATGTTTTGAAACCACCATTTTACGGGAAATAGGCCACCATGTTAAATCCGATTTGATTGGCGGGAAGTATATGTAAGACGAAACACGATTAGTCGGACTGCAAATACTAATTTTGGTTGTTAGGGAAAACTTAGGAAGGGTAAATTTTTTCAAAAGCTTGTGTAAACATGGTCCTATTGGCTAGACCCGCTGATATAGTCAATTAGGAGCGTCTGTTCAGTGCCACATTTTAGAATAAACTTACCAAGAAACAGTGCGTTGAGATCCAGCTCATATTTTTCTAAATAAAAGCCTGGGACAGAGGCAGATCGGAATTTGCGCCATTATTCATCGCCAGTCAACGTATTTGTTTATTATTTCCATGAATTATGGTAAGATTGACATATTTGATATCTTTTTGATGAAAATTGAATGTGAATTGATAATTTATGTCTGTATATGTGTGTGGTTCAGTAGCAAACATGAGGCAAAGCCTAGATACTGCTCCAACCTGAACAAAACTTGTCGGAGAGAAGTATATCTGCATGGGATCGCCAAATAGTACACTGACACCTCTCTTATTGACTAGAAGGAAATAATGCTGGAATTGCAGAGGCGTAGTAACCCTTAGGGAGAAGAATACTGGTGTAAATTGTTTCAGATGAAGCTAGTAGTTGGCCTACCGCTCTGAACTCAGTGTTTGTTATGTATTGTGTTCAGTGTGGAAATAGATTATAAATTAGTTCTGAAGTAGGAGGTACAACCTTCTTGTTTCAGGGACCGTGGTCCTAACTTATTGAAGCAGCACCTGGTCTGAGTTTTGCTGAATTCAGAGGCTGATAGCATACCCCTTGGTCCAGATAGCGACCAGTGAGAGGTCTCAAGAACACAGTGAAGCAAGCGAGCAGAGGAGACTGTTTCCTGCCGCCATCACAGAAGATAAGATTCTGTGGCCAGAGAAGCTCAATCCTATATGCCCCCTCTAAAATTGACAGTATATTAACAAAAGAGGGACAATAAATTGTTTCAAATGACAGGAACTGTGAACTTTTCCCAATACGATTTCCACCATAAGCAAACACTTGAAGTCATGATGACAAACAACAACCTAGCTTGAAAAAGCCAGTATTACCTCATAGTACTACTTCACAACTTACACACATAGGATAATAATATTAAAATATGTCAATACAAAGATCATATCGATAAATTGTGTACATACAACTTGTAATTACATTTGATTGTGATTCCTGGTTCACTGTGTAGTTGAATCAGGATATCTATTATTGAAAGGAATTAATACATATAATTTTAAACTTTAACACTTGACTCATTTAAGATAGTCTTATAGAGTGTTATATGTGTGTGAGTGTCACAGTGTTGTAAAGTGTTGTGGAATAAATTAAATTGTTTATCTGTCTGTTGTTGTTGTGACTTACACTTCATCATTATCATAACCCTAGACATTCAACGTAGTCATCACAATATTCCATAATAATTCTGACTGAGGTATAAATGTGGTAGCAAGTAAGGTCATCTGTAATACACCACACTTATTAGATACAGATACCTTCACAGCTGATTACACTAAGTCCCCTATAACTATTTATATCATCCCACTTTACCACAATCCTGATACTCGCTTACGCGGTCAAATCGTTAACAATTAATCTGCATTATGTCATGTATCATGTATCATCAATAGTAAACATGTATCATCGCATTCTCGCATAGATTGGCACATTGTACACTACACTTTCATCCATACTGCAATAGCATAAAAATATCTTAAGGCATTAGCGAATATTTTGAAAGAAGTATATCTGCGGATGCTTTTTCACATCGTCACATTCTAAACAAATTGCAGTGTTACACACATATAAAACACAATGGCAAATGGTTACATTTTCACATACATATTATCATATACTCGAGCTACAGAGAGATAATGATTTTATTAACATAGAAACACAATTTCTACGTGGAGCAAGGGGAAGAGGAAAATAATTGTTGTATAACCTAAAGAACAGCTATGCTTTGGACCCCTGAAGGAAAGCGAAAGAGAGGCCGACCAAAAACAACTTGGCGGAGGACTGTGGAGGCTGAGATGCAAAGAATGAACCAGAGTTGGGGCACTGTACGAAGGATGGCCACCGACCGTGCAAAGTGGAATCAATTTGTTGTTGCCCTACAAGACGCCACTAGGCGTGATGGCCACTGACTGCTTTGACGGTCGGCGGTTAAGGATCGAAGAAGAAGAAGAAGAATAACCTAAAGTAGCAGATAATGAGGACATTACCGTGTTTTATATTCAGACAACTCTCAGAAACAAGGTATCCCAGTAGTCTGTGCTGGATATTTGTTGTAGCAACTGTAATTGCTGAATTATCAGAGTAATGATGTATAAATGTTCGGTAATTATAGCAGTACTTCTGGGTAAACATCGGAGTCCTTTGCTGTACTAGTGGGTAAAAAGCATCGTAGTAGAAGTAGTCTAAATAGCCGTTTGGCTGACTGTTTTGCTTGTACGATGTTTTGTGGGCTTGCATGTTTCCTATTACATTTAGTACTCTTGGATGTTTTGTTTCGTGCCTCAGCTGCTTGTGAAGGTCTTACGATAACATTTAAGTGGAACCTTATCGAGAGTTTTTGTTTTCTTTATTTGTGTTGGCCGAGTGTGGATGCGACAAGTCCGTAGTAAGGAGAGTTGTTTATTAATGTATTCTTTTTATTTTAGTGATCTATTTTTTGACGTATTTTAAACAAATACTTTATCTTAAGAGAAACAATTCTAATTGGACATACAACGATAATAGCAAGCAAATACCAAGACAGATTGAGAAAATACAGTTCAGATGCTGAAAATAAAGAAAGGAAAGATCAGGCAAAGGTAAAAGCGTAAAGAAGTATGCAGTTTCGGATATTGGTGAGCTCTAGTGTACACAAAAATCGATCCCAAGCTGTTAAACGTACAACCTGGATGCGTATAAAAGCGCAATACTCCATTCATTTCTTTATTCAGTGTGTAGGTTCTTAAATATTGTATCGTCATTATAGGAAAACTGAAGTCTCTGTGCAGAAAGCCTGGACCACGAATTCACATGCTGTTGTAGTTATAATTTCTGTAGCAATTGGTTGTACGTGATGAGATTGCCAGGTTTATGCACAACCTAATATTAGTCGCCTCCATTGACTTGCCTGAGAGAGTAATAGTCGTATTCTTTCTTTGTCTCATCAGAATGTCCTGGGAACTACATGGGGCTTCGCAACACACACACACACATATATATATATATATATATATATATATATATATATATATATATATATATATATATATATATATATATATATATATATATATATATATATATATATATATATATATATACATCTTGATAAAGCGTGTCGTGGGCTGATACTGCTGACGGCCATAGGCGTGCTTCCACCGTTCATTATTTATTAGGCACTTCAGTAGCGTATGTTCAGCAGTCATCCTATCCTACCCTATATATAATATCCCAGCTTTTTCTGTCTGTAAATAACGCCCGAAAATAGTAACACTCGACACACACAAAATGGGTGCGCAAAGCACGGTGTGCAAGCGCAATTTGAACGGGCGTGTATGTTCGGACTGTTTTTTAACCTCGGATGTAAAAACATATATTTTTGTTTTTTTTAATAGTACTTGTAACACTCGAGCTCGAGAGACTGGTGAACAAACCCAAGCCAGATGCGCTGCGAATCTGGCGGCACACCATCAGCGCCAAACTGTAGAGACTCTTGAGTAGACTCAAGTCAGACAAGCAGCAAGTTTAGCAGCATACCGACAATCGCAACAAGCCATTAGTGAAAGTATTCGTGACGAGTTTCGACAGGCAAACGAAAATCATATTTGTGTTCATAGCTGTGGCTCGATAAATGCAATTTACCAATTTTGCGGTTTTCATTATTTTGACCAGGAACGCCCATCGGATTGAAGTTCAACAGCTGTTGTCACAAAGGGAAAGTAAAATTGGAGAAGCTAAAAGATTCCAACGGATACTCTTTAGAATATCCGGAATTTCTACAGCAACTCATGAGAAATCCAATCCATCCTCACTACAGCAATTTCCGTAAAACATTCGCTCTTATAACAGTTCTGTGTCATTTGCTTCAATGGGAGGAAAATTAGCATCTCTCCCAGGACGCGGTCCTTACGTTTTTCGTGTTCACGGACAAATATATCACCGCACTTCTGATCTTCATCCACAACAAGGTAAACCACACACGTTTTCTCAATCGTACGTCATGAACAGCACACAGGCTACAGCAGAACGGATGACCTTGCCGGAAAATAGCAATTGCTTGCCTGAAGTCATTTGTGAGATTGATAGATTTCTTCCTGCAAACAATAGAATCGCCGACAGCTTTCGCATGATGAAGGATATCGAATGTGAGGAGATCCAGAAGGCTGATCGAGAAGGAAGATAGCTGCCTGTCATCAGTGTGGTCTTGCGTAGAGATCGTCGGTCGGATTAAAGGCGTTACAACACGACTACATTGAATGAAATTGCATTGGTGTTTATCAATGCTGATGGCAAGCCACCATTTGAAAGGGACATTCGCATTTATCCAATCAATCCTCGAAATCCAGATCAGCGATTCGTTCACATCAACATTCTCAGCCCTAATTTGGATCCTATGACGTATGCTATTTTGTATCCTTACGGAGAGCCCGGATGGCAGCCGAAAATGCTAATTGAAAGCTACGCAGAGAACGAGCAGCACATACGAAAAACATCACCATGCTACAGTATAAAGTCGCACAAACAGCAATTAGAGACAGTTTCAATCCAGTCATCAGCGCCGGGAAGTTGACTCACCAATGGATTGTAAATTCATTTCTACACGTTAAAGCAAACAATCTCAACTACGTGCGCTATCGCCATGACACTTTGGAAGCTGAACTCTATCAAGGTCTTGCTGATTATATCGCGAACAACGCTGCAAATCTTGTCGTCCAACCTGGTGTTCCAGTCGTTTTGCCCTCATCGTTTGAAGGTTCCCCGAAAAATAGGAGAAAGTGCTGCACCGATACCATGTCGACTTTTGCAAAATTTGGATCTATTGATCTGTTTGTGACCGTACCAGCAAATCCAAAGTCGCCAGAAATTGAGGAGAATCTTCAGACAGGTGAAATTGCATCAGACCGTCCGGACTTGGTAGCACGCGTATTTAAATTAAAGCTGAAAGCCATTATGGAAGATTTGACGAAGCATGATATTCTTGGCAAAAGCATGGCTCACGTCTACACCATCGAGTTCCAAAAACGTAGCTTGCCACATGCTCACATCTTGACTGTTCTACAAAATGATGATAAATTCAGGACAGCTTCTGCAATTGATCGCATTGTGTCTGCTGAGCTTCCAGACATTCAAGCCGAGCCAAGACTTTTTAAGATCGTCACTCGCTGCAAGATGCACGGTCCTTGCGGTACTGCAAACACTGGAGCACCATGCACGGAGAACGATGCGTGCAAGAAAAGGTTTCCTAAAGACTTTCAAATCGAAACAAAAGTCAGTGTAAATGGATATCCCTTATACCGTCAACGTCCAGGAGTTACAGCGGTTGTGAGAGGAGTTGAGTTGGATAATCGCTCTGTGCTCCCTTACAACAAATATGTGCTCTTAAAATACAATTGCCATATAAATGTTGAGATTTCTTTGTCAGTGAAGGCGGTTAAATATATATATTTATAAGTATATTTACAAAGGATATGACTGTGCAAATGTCGAGATAAAGGAGGGGGAACAACGATGAGATTACCAACTACATTGATGCTCGATATGTAAGTGCAGGTGAAGCAATGTGGCGCTTATTGGAATTTCCGATGCACGACAAATCTCATGCGGTCATAAGATTGCCTGTTAATTTTCCACAACAACAGCGAATAAAATTTGAAGAGGGACGTGAGGAAGAAGCTTTAGCAGCAGCAAGATCAAGCATCACCAAACTTACAGCTGGGTTTGCATTAAATTCTGCAAATCCAGATTCTCGAAAATTCATCTACACTGAAATTCCAATTCATTACGACTTCAAAAGTGGACATTGGAATCGAAGACAACGTGGTGCTAATAAAGTGATAGCAAGAATGTACACTGTTGCCGCGAGTGATCAAGAAAGATTTTATTGCGTTTGCTTCTTTTGCATGTTGCGGGTGCTTCCTCATTTGATGATCTGCGTACAGTTGATGGAGTTACTTATGAACCTTCAAGGAAGCAGCGTTTCTTCGACATTTATTGTCCTCTGATGAAGAATGGGTTAAGTGTTTGGACGAAGCTGTGATTTTTCAAATGCCATATTAGATGCGCCAATCATTTGCTTTAATTTGTGTTTATTGTTCACCAACAAACGCATTCTTGCTTTGGGAAAAATTCAAGTTGGACCTGGCTTTAGATATAAAATCCAAGCTTTTTTCTCTCAGTGCATAACGCTTCCTAAAATAGTAACACTCGCAAAAGAAATGTGCGCAAAGCACGGTGTGCATACGCCATGTGAACGGGCTGTAGCGAAAGGTTTTCCTATTATGATAATAGTGGTAGAGCAGAAGTAGAATCTCTCTCCAGAAAGTATGAAGTTCCAGTGCCCGAGAAGTACACTGGTATCACAAGTGAGTTACAGCTGTGAATACTCTGAGCTGGACAATAGATTTAGGCTTCAGAAGTATAAGTTGCTACTTTCGCTATCGTAACCCTATGTGATAATATAATTAAATTTGAAAAGGTAACTCAAAATTTAACAGTTAAAAATTTAACAAGTCAAATGAGTACAATTATCCAATTTATTATGTACATCTATATATTCTTGTAATGATAAATGGGTGTTGGAAGATGGTAAAATGTATGATTATTTACAGTTACAAATTAAAATAACTAATAGAAAAAGTCTTGGATTTATCTTCCACTGAATTTACAACAAAAGGATTGTCACATTATCTCTTGCCATCTAGTTGTCATCATTAGACAGTCGTTTTAGAAACTGCTCACAGGATTTGTTGGATGGATACATATAAACTCATCTTTAGTCACGTCTGCTCGAGGTTCCTCCGACACACTGGAGTACGGAAGACTTTCCTTCAGCCCGCCCTATAACTACGGGGGACTAAGGTGTTGAAGTTTGGTTGACCTCTAGGCTTCAGTGAGCTGGATCAACTTCTTCAAGTCTTTAGTTTCTCGATCAGGAATGATCATAAACATTGATCATAAAAACCTGGAACAAGAAGTAATAGGTGGCCATGTTGTTCCAACAATCTCACCACCAACTACTGTTCATGATGCGACCATGTCTTCAGTGTTTGTATATAAATGAATGAATCATGGTAGTATGTTACAGAGATAGCATGATAAGATAATGTATACTGTGCAGAATTAACAAAATACATGAATAAATCATATGTTATGATACATGGGTACGATATAACCTTTGCCTTCCACTTATGGATGTCAAGTCACTTAAGTACTTGCTGGTATGTCGTAAGCTTCCAGGCAAGAACTATCCATGATATATGTGGTTAACCAATTAATGGTTATGCTTCCTGACAATGCCGGAGAAGGTTATCTCTGGTTAGCGTCATTCCCTTTTTTATTATATCTGATACAATCAATCAGAAATAAAATCTGAAATAAAATGATATTATTCATACATATATCTTTAATAAACTTACATACCCTCTTAGGATCTATAAGCTCACGGTGAGATTATTTTGGTTGAAGTTAATCTGCCCTGCATGCAGCGTGAAAAAAATAACTTTTCTTGCAGATACTGTCTTCCAGTTTCTCACTTTGGCTTCTGGATTTGGTGTGTGTGTGATTTTCAACGCGTCCCTCTGTCCTTATATTTCAGTCTCTCGCGCGTACGAGAAAGCACCTCTAAAAGTCCCAAAAGATTTTCATTTCATCTCCTGGTTTGAGGCTATTTGAAGCAATCTGTGTTTTTCCTGTACTTGGTTTTTTCTTCTGTTCACTACACACTTATATTCTTCCGTCCTTTCTATGTATCATTTCCTTTTCCCCATATGAGGCTTTCATTACATATACGTTTTATACAAATCCGTTGAGGCTTGTTAGTGTAATAAATTTTTAAAGATTATTAGCTAACTTTTAGCCGATGTGATGAAGGTGAAAAATATTAATTATCTTTAAAACTATTTATATTTGAATAATATCCTTTTGGATATAATTCCTAGTCTATCTCCTTTGTTGAGTTATATTTATTTAATATTATTCCAACCGGGCGTTCTCCGGTAGTTAATAATTTAATGTCCAGTAAATGCAAACTTTGAAAGTCCGCCATTCATTCCTATTAGCTATTTCCTCATTCTTCAGTAATACTGTATGGCTTCAACCGTGAGTCACATTTCCCGTCTACTACAAACTTCAAAGAAAGACCGCCGCGCTGACCTTGCGCTGGTGTGTGTGTGTGGGAGTCGCGCTACACATTTTTTTTCCACAACAAAGCAAGAGGAACCAAATTTTGCTACACGGGCGTGCGTGTTCAGACTTGTTTTTAACCTCGGATGTAAAACAAATATTTTGGTTTTTTATTACTCTCCCGAAAATAGTAACACTCGACAAAGAAAAGTGCGCAAGAGTTTGGTGTGCATGCGCCGATAAAATCTAACTGTGAACGGCGTGCATGTTCAGACTAACACGAACGAGACAGTCTTCTCTCATGGACAGCTGTACGTCGCACTGTATCGATCGAGAAATCCCAACAATGTAACAGTACAAATTAAAACAACAGAAAATCAAGGTGCTCTTTTGATGGTGTCACGGATTGCCTTCCCTTAGCTCTACATTAGTGGTCCAACATGACCAAAACTCAAAAGTATCTAAAATGGGACGACAAGCGTGTCTACTTTCGTACAAGGTTACTCTTGGCAGAGTTTTAAATAGAAGGGTAATTACGCTTCTATCTCAAAGGGAGTCTTCACAAGATATTTTCAGAAGTCAAGAGCAATGCTGCATAGGGCAGAGCGATTGTTAACGTCGCCTTTTGTGAAGAATTAAGCAATGGTTTTACCTCTTTACCTTTTAGCCTGTTCAAGCCCCCCCGCCCCCCCTGTAAATCTAGCGGAATTCCTTTTCATAAGTATTTGCTCTATCAATGTAAATATATGTCTAGATGTATATGCATTAATGAGTCTTGCTCATACGTTTGCTTTCATACATATAAAAACCGAATCAAATATGAGTGTTTAGTTTTTAAAATAGCATGTAACACTTTTAATAATCAATTAGTTTTAACCGGTTAAAATAGCGATGAAATGATTGTGAATTTTAGAAGAAAGTTTTATCTTCATAGAGACTGGAAAGTGGAATGTTCATGTTCTTTGCTGTTGCCTTTTAGTAATCACTTAGCTTAGCATTGATGACTACTGCAGCCGTGGTTTCGTCAATTCCTCTGTGATGATGACACTTCACAGTCTGATAGCTTCGTTCTACGAACAGTCTGATAGCTTTGTTCCACGAACCATCTAATAGCTTCGTTCCACTAACCCAAAGTAACTTTTAGGAACACAATCTCCTGGCACAGTTAGAATGGACACTAGCAACTTTAGGTTAGATGCTTTCGAATCACTTGGTCTAGAAATTTGAGTATTCCTCTTATGACGGGTGAGCTGATTTCTTAGGTCTCCAGTCTTGGTATTTATAAATGCCGGTTTACTTTTTAAGTTTTAAAGTTGCCCAAATACTTCTATCTTGGTCCTTTAAGTTTCCATCCCTGTATTTAAAAATGCGGGTTTTACTATTTTAGTTTTAAAGTTGCCCAAATACTTCGATCTGTCACTTATAATTATGGAATCCTTTGTCCACTCCTTCTCTTTCTGGGTCTGGTGATTTACTAGCTTGGCTTGGCAATGCAGTCTGATCTGTGACTCCGATTTGGCTAGATTATATTTCCATTTCCCAGTTCAAATCCCAGGATGTACTTCCGATGAATTAGCCAATGAGAACCATTGTGTATTCCGGCTCTCACTTTACACCAATCCAATCTCTTTTGCACTATGTGGGTAGGGCTGTTAAATCACACTTTCCCCTCGTGTTTTAAAATATTACGTTTTAAAATTCCAACGTGTGACCTCTTTCTAAAAATGCCGTAATGCTTCCGATTGCATTCTGTATGCAAAACTCATAAACACATCTGTGCACTCATTTCCTTTCTAGATGCTTTATGCCAATATTGTCTCCCAGACAGATTATCTGTAATAACTGCACAGGGATAGGCCGGCGGAAGCTATTATCTCATTATCACCTGTGTTTTTGTGCCTCTCTCAGTAATTCAGATACGGAATGCCGGCAGCTTAGACAAACAATAAGGCTTTCTTTCCTATACCCTGTCGGGTCATATTGTTCTGAGGAGTGTCGATACCACATTGGATAACCAGTGGCCGTCTCTAACAAAGGTAGCTAGACCACTTACTTGATAAGAGTATTATCCGCTGACCTGTTCAATTAACCTGGTATCATTACAATTCACCTGGCGAAACGTAAACAGTCGGGGAGTGGTCACAGCAAAAAAAATGAATGAAGGTGCATACAAAATGTCAAATAAAAGGCGGATGAAGGAGTGAGAGAGGGGCTAAAAGTACACGTACAAGCGTTTGGTCACAGATGGATAATCGAATGTTCACAAATAACATTGTTTTTCCAAAAGTATCTGAATAATTAAAATTGCAGTTAGGTATTGGTGCTTTTGAATTTAACTCCCGTCTTATGACGGGCTTTTACACTAGTGTTCTTATATCAGTGGCACAGTTACTTTCTATCTCTGCTTTGCACAAACATGCATACTTACTATACATTTAATGGGCTTCCCGTAGAATGTTGGTGCCAGACACGCAAATTCAGGTTGAATAATTATTTTTTAGTGTTGGTAGCAGCTCTTCATGTACATAAACTCCTATTACTCTTTTTTGTTGGAATTTGTGTACCACAGAGCGCTCTTAGTGAACGCATGTTGTCAAATGACGTCAGCGAGTGGGAACGATGACGTAAGTGAGTTGACAATGTTGACCTATTCTTGGCTACGGTGTCTTATGGTGGAAGGATCTCGCAGTGGTCAGTTGTATCCAGAAAGGCGTGATTCTTCGGGTCGAGTCGTTTCCCCAGATAAATAAGTATTCGTGTGTCTAACATTAAACGTGGACGTTAGGATGAAAAGGTTATGTATCAGCCAGGATACAGGAATCGATCATATAGTTGTGTGATACTCGACAATTATGCAAAGAGAATCAATGAATGTTTTATCTGTCTGGGCAGTCGTCAAGGTCATATTATTAATTTTTTCGTGCATTGCGGGTTAAGATTCCTCTCGAAAGCGAAGTATACTCGACTCAAATGCAAAGGTACCAACAATCAAACCAACAACCAACACTCAACAATTAGCTTAAATTCCACTCCACTAATTTATTCATTGTAAACTCTTCAGCTCTGGTGAAGCACTGGCCCTCAACAAAAAACACAGGCCAAACCTTCTTGTCTTGTGCCATTTGTTCAATGTATTTGTCACGTAGACAGTGACTTAATTTATTTTTCCATCTCGTCTCAATGTTATTACTCTTTAATGTTCTGTTTTCCTGTACATTTTGTTTCTCTTTGCTTTGCTACCTGTGTGGCCCAATTGTTTTCTCCTTCTCAAACCCCACCCGAGGTTGTTTACGTTCGAGCCTGCAGCGGTCAGCGAACGATAATGTTACGTCAGCACACCTGGCCCGATCAGAAGAACGTCTGTTACGCTTAAAGTGTTAGAACGAGCCAAAGACGGTTTCTGTGAAAGAAACGGTTCGTTAGCGGCGGGTACCCTCTGTGGTCCGAACAGGGAAATTTCTCTGGTCGCTTTAAAACGTTTGATCACAAGCGGCTAGTACCCTTTGAGGCCTGGGTAACGAGTTTGATCTGTTTCAGGGGGAGATAACAATCGCGGTCAGTTTGTGGGTCGTTTGCCCTTAGATGAGCAAAGAGTACATAATATTATGATTGTCTCTCTGGGGGAATTTTCGCAAAGTTGTTGCTTCTGAAACCTTTGTATTACTCTCTTGATTACGCATTACGCCGATACCTCTGAAGAAATATGCAGGCCAGGTGTCCGGGGGGAGCGTCCTCTGTAATCTATAAGAGTAGACGGGTTTTAATAGACAAAGACATTCGTGAATTTTCCTGGCCCGTAGATGACCATCATGAGATAGGCAGACTTTAACAGAACTAAAATGTTAAGGCCTTTCTCTAGTCATTTTCGGGGTGAGTTGACCTATCTTATAATATGATATATTCATGTTACAGAGTTTTATATATATATATCTGATAGGAATGTGAGGACTTCTCCCAGTAATCTACTTCAGTGATAGTGTTGTGCCGTATTCAGCCTTAATTAGGTGGTGTTTAAGCTGTTTTTGGTTTATCATGGGTTAAATGTTAAACTTATAATAACACTCACTAGGCGTAGAATAAGTCCACAGATGCTTATCATGGGTTAAGAATAGGCTAAATTAACTGTCATTTCTGTAAGATAATGTCAGGTGTGGATTGTTCACTTAAAAACTGAATAGTGAGATGCAGGTAATAACTCTGGATTATGTGAGATAGTCACTTATTCCTTTTTGATAGATATTTTTAGTGGCAAGGGAAAATCATTTTATGCTTACTTGTGTGGCTAGGCACTAGTCTATAACTTTCACTGAAAGCAGTCACCAGGCATAGATATAATTATATCTTATGATTTAGCCACAACTGTATTATTATAGCAAGAACATTGCATTTTCTTTGTACTAATTTTGTGGGATATTAATATATTTCCCCAAGGGGACATACGATTTATTTGTGTAATGTCACATGCTGTAATCTGTTTATGTAAATTCATTTAATGTTGTAAGATGAATAAGCATATTCATTTAACTGTAACTACAGCTTAGGTTTCCTGTATGTTGATAATTGATAGAATGGAAGGAGCGGAGCATGACTAGGTTATAAAACATTAGATTGATTTTGTCGTTGCTTGAAGGTAAACGGTGTCTTTTTTGGGTCTCAGTTTCAGGGAGACCAAATCGCTAGAGCAGACGCCAGTCAGGCGAAGAAAGTCATATACTCTTCGATCTAGAGGGTTTCTGAATACCGCTAGCGTAACGAATCGTCAACCCCGTTCCTGAATCAAAACCCCTTTTTGTCAACGCCAAGTTAAGCTCACGCAGTGCAACGGAGCTAACGCAAAATCTGGAATCGCCAAATGCAGTAGTAGTTCTCTACTCGCCTATTGGATTACCAGCCAGAGCATTGCGGCTTCCACAATATCAAAACCACCCAGCATGCCTATAGCAGAATTTCATATCACCCGCCTTTTTGTGCCTAAACGGGGCACTCAGCAAACCACAGCCAAACCAGTTTAAACAGGATTTACGTCCAAGCAGAGCCTAGCGCCGGATAAGCGCGCCTGTGACTCTTTGTCCTCAAGTGACTTCTTCTGGTGTATTTTCTGGATACTTAAAACCTCGCACGTATGAGCAGCCATCTATGGACAGAGTTCCAGCCCCCTCACGCAAGTAGCGGTCACCAACGTTTAGCACCAACAAGGAAAGTTTTGTAGGCTAGTCCCTCACGAAGGATCTACAAGTAATACACTTTCTGGAGCTAGCACCTTTGGTCCCAGGAAAAAGCGGACAGGTTGTTGCTCAGTTCGCTTATTTGGTCAGCAGGAGATAAACAACGTCTTCCAGTGTTCCCTCGCGCAATTAGGGGTCACCAACGTTTAGCCCGACAAGGAAAGTTCGGTATTTCACTTCAGTCATCTTGAAGGATATTTATCGGTAAGACACTTTCTGGAGCTAGCGCCTTTGGTCCCCGAAAGCGGACCCTCTGTCGGACAGCTTAGTTATTTTCTCCGTGTTCTACAGGGTTTTATGAGTGTTGGTGGTGTGTGTGTTTGTGGGTGTGTATTTGCATTATTGATGACTATTGATGAATATTTTATTATTGATGTAAATTTATGCTGTGTATGATGATATGCATTAATTCCATGCTTTTCTTCTTTAATAAAGTTTACACATTTATTAATGCGCTGTTCCCGACCCTTTTCATCCATAATTAAACTTGTTTAGCTCTTTACTATAATCTCTATGTTTGATAAGAGAAAAGAGTGAGAGCAGGAGATGCTTAGACAGTAAAAGTGAGTTGAAGCTTGGAGAGAGAGATCATTTTGGTAAATCTTCTTCCAGGTTGTCTCAAGTCCATCTCCTATTTACACCTTTCTGTGTGTGTAATCTATAACTCTGTCAGTCCACTATCCCTTGTCGATTTCACTACTATTGTCCAACTCGACAAATACTCTACACTTAACTCAACCACGACAGTATTTCCATGTCTTGTTTATTCCCTTTATATATGTCTATGTAAATCCAGTTTCCATGTGTACACATTTTTTTAAAAATGTTTTAGTTTTTGTCTCCCTCTGATTCTCTTACGCTATGGATTCCACAGATGTCTCCATTCTATTCTAATCTAATCAATGAAATCAGTAAAATAAATATTGAATGGCTAATGGGAATTTTCTTTCATAAAATTGTTGGACGCAAGTCTGAATATTTGTGCCTTCACTTTGATAATTGCTGCATTATAATACTGTTTACAAGAGTAATTTAACAAATACGTATATATTCTTCCATATCAGTGAATGCAACAAAAGAGTGTTTGGAAAATGGAACATGGGCGTCAGCTGACTATACTACCTGTATGTTGGAGGGTGCACGCAAGACTGATCCTCTGGACAATGTGGTAAGATGGATTCCATGTATTGAAAATGCCCTCCTGTAGTTTTATTTTTTATTTTTTATTATTTAGCAGTTTTCTTCATAGAACCGAAACAGAGAGAGGGCTGATATTTTATTGTCTTGGGTTGTCATTTGACAATTATTGTAAGTATTGTGAAACAGAAATCATGAAGAGAATATGAATGGCCAAAGCTGTATTCAACAGCATGAGACGAATACTAACATTTAAACAATTAACTCACAAATTCCAACTGAGAATTATCAAATGCTATATATATTGTTCATTATTGTATGGTACAGAAACGTGGACAATGAACAAGCAATTAAAGGAAAGAATTGAGGCCCCTGAGACGTGGATATATAGAGGAATTGGGCACACCTCATGGAAAGAGAAGAAAACAAATAAAGAGGTCCCAGAAAATCTAGGAATGAAAAGAGAATTAATTAAGGAGATCAAAATTAGAGAGCTAAAATATTTTGGTCATGTAAAAAAACATAACACCTTACTGAAGACTATAATAGAAGGAAGAGTTGAAGGCAACCGTGCAAGAGGAAGACAGCGCTATAAGTGGAAACATAACATCAGAAGATAGACAGTAAAAGGGCATCAAAGTGCAACATCATGACAAGAGACAGAAGACGTTGTAGATCCGTTCAGCGGACCTTCGATGTGGAGATGGCAACTGATGATAATGCTGTAAGGTAGATCGATAGAGTTAAATTTAATTGTGAAAAGTGCTCATTTCTTATCTCCCTCTTTTCATCTCTTGGGTCTTCTTTTCCAGCTAAAAAAATAATGTTCTATTTATGTGAATGCTGGTCAGTGAATAAAAAATAATAGTTGCAGCAAGCACCATACATTTGGTTCCTGAGGTGCAAGCTGTGCAAAGCATAGACAGATAAGAAAAATATAGGAGAAAATGGACGTGTAAACATACTTGTATTAGCCGTGTGAGAGATCAACATCCCAAACTGATCTCTGCACAAAAATTATCTTGATCCAACATTGCTGCTGGAATGAAATTTGTATTTATTTTGTTTAATAGCAGTTTTGCTTCGTTTTGGCAAGGTGCACCACGTTTAGCCCAGACACAAGGGACGTCGATTATATTAAGTTGCATGTTCCGACATAAAAGACCTTATGAGCTTTGGTTCAGAATAAATACCTTTTTCTATAATCAACGCCCTTGCTATATAAATTTAAAGGCATTTTAAAATCTAATTCACCTCGTTTGGCTTGGAAGAGGGGGGGGGGGGGGCGCGCGCCTTGTAGGGGGGGGGGGGGGGAAGCAGGAATAGTTCTCTGAGGAGACAAAAAAATAATAGGATCTCTGTAAGATGAGGTTGTACATGAGGCTGACGCCGCACTATGTGAAACAATTGCTACTGAAGCCGCTCCTGTAAGAGCACATACATGCCCTCGTCCAAGCTTCCCAACTGGGCACTGCTGACGTGGTGGTCCCAAGCCCTAAAAGGATCGAGAAAAGGAAGGAAGGGCGGAAGGAAGGAAGTAAGGCACGCATACAGGCAGGAAGGAAAGACGAGAAGAAGGGAGGACTGAAAGAAGGACCCAGTGATACAAGGAAGGAAGGTAGGAATCTAATTACAAAAGTAAATCCTAAGTTTTGATTATAAACGGTTTTCGTCTGAAAATGATACACACCACAATCATCATTGTGACTACAGGCATACCAGGTTCGGTTCCAGACCACCGCAATAAAGCGAATATCGCAATAAAGCGGGTCACACCCATTTTTTTTTTTTTTTTTTTTTTGCTTCCCGGTGCATATAAAAGCCTAAAATCATGTTTACATTATGTCTATTAAGTGCGCAATAGCGCTAGGTCTAAAAAAAAAAAAACAATGTACTGTAAAATTAAAAATACTTTATTGCTAAAAAAAATATGCTAATCTTCATCATCTGAGCCTTCAGCGAATTTTAATCTTTTTGCTGGTGGAGAGCCAAAATCTGTCGGAAGAAGAAGTCACGTTCTAATAAATAAACATGAATAATTTGAAGAAAAAAAAACACAATATCTGCGAAGCGCAATACAGCGAGGAATGCCTGTATAGTTTGTTTTGAAACAGGACATAATAACAGCTGATGTTCACGTTGTCGCACGTAACAAATTAGTGTATCTAAGGTCTATGGGCATAGACTACACCTGATCGTTTACCTGGCTTTCAGACAAGACAAATAAGTTGTATTTAGATGTGTTATTCACACGCATGTCGTCTTCTATAACTGGCTGTGGTGTGCGATTGTAACACTGAATCAGGTTCCACAGCTTATATAAACAAGTAAACAAACGCTGATAATAATAATGTATTCAAAATGGAAAAGAGAAACTAGTTTTGTTTTTAGAATAAATTGACATCATAGCAGCAGTAGGCACCCTCAGACACGTCGCACAAGACAACTAATGCGAGGGTGTGCATGCGGCTGGCCCCCTCATCATGTAAAACAAATTGCCATTGAAACTACTTCTACTAAAGCGTGTAATTGCTTGCTGCAGGTTTCATGTAAGAGGATCAGTTGGGGTTGTGATTTCACGCTCCGTAAGGAGCGTAATGGAAAAATGGAGAGTGAGGAAGGGTGTGTATGGAGCTGGTTACCCCATCCTGTAAAACTGTAGGCCACAAAAACTTCAACAAACAATATGCATAAGACTACTGATGAGAGTTAGATAGACAGACAGTCATATCAAAATAAGGATACAATAGGCAAAAGGGGCAAGAAGTTTTGCTGCTTTGGGAAATAAATGGAAATCAAAAGAAATCAAGTCCAACGCAAAACTAAGAATCTTCCGCTCAAATGTAGAGTGAGTCCTACTGTATGCCTGTGAAACATGGAGAACAACAAAAGTCAACAACCAAGAAGTTACAACCTTTTAACAACAGGTGCTTGCATAGAATAGACGGATTGAAATGATATGACAGGATCACCAAGGGGAAACGGATAACATAAACCAGACAAGGGCCTGTGGAACATGGGTTGAGAAGAAGACGCTGGAGATGGCTAGGACACACACTTAATAAACCACACTGAGGGAAAACTTGTAACACTGTTACCACCCAGTCCCTTGTTCTAGGATCCCCAGGGTAAGAGAAGTACAGGTAGACAGAAGAACACACGTAGAAGAGAACTGGTGACAGAATTGAAAATGATGAGGAAGACATAGACAGACCTTGAGTTGATGGCACGTGACAGGAGAACTTGTCATGTATTTGTTAGAAGGCTTATACTTCTTGTGGAGCTGAAGGTTATTAGTTTAAACCTCACATTGGTTAGCATAATAATAATAATACTAATAATAATATCCTCCTTCAGTCATTACTGACTATGGGAATGCCCCTTGAGGTAATAGCCCTAAAATGCTTTTTTTGCCTAGTGTTCTTTTCAGCGTTACGGTATATTGTGTATTATTCTAGATAGCATGTTCAACGCGTTTGTTTACTGCTAGTCTCTATTTAAACATTATTCCAGAATAGACTGTATAACGTGCAGTTTGTAACTGTGTTCATTGTTGACCTGTTGACACAGAATGTGTCTATTAAATTGTTGTTCTCTCATTCAGTACGCAGGTAAAACACTGAGTGTGCGGATAATTTACGACGTTGGGTTTACAATCACCACAGTTGTTCTTATTGTAGCACTCGCAATATTTATACAAATAAAGTAAGTGATTCTGTTTCTGCTTATCGTTATGCAATTATCACGCAGCATACATTCCCATTGTTGTCAAATATTTATAGTGTAGTATGTGTTTGTGATGCAGGTGTGTATTGATCATGCAGCCTATTTTATAATGTTGTTAAAGTGCTTTTGGTTTTAAGTTTCCGCTGAATGGAGTACCTGGCTCCATGTCTAATAGGAAGAACCAAAGAAATGCTAGTGAAATAAGAGAGAAGGACAAACGTTGACATTGGATATGTCACACATTTTAAACCAGTTGATAGCATTGCAATGCAGTCCTTGCTATGAAACCCCCAGAGCTTGACTAATGGAGGGAAACCAAAAACACATGGTGAACGGATTTGGAGATAGATATGAAATAGATAAAGAATTAATATAAAAACCTTGAATGGATGACACGCGACAGAAGGGTGTGACTTTGTTGATGGTCTATGTCTCACATGGCGGTGAAGGGTAATGATGATGATATATTTGTAATGTTATTTGGTGCGTTATAATGTGGCGTTAGTTATGCGTAACGTGTGCTTGATGACTTTGTACTTGCGTGCTCTGGCAGAGGTGGTTTCTGTAGCGATTTGTCGCCTAATAACGGTACAAGCCCCACACGCAGCCTCATATTAGTCGCTTGTTACGACATGTTTGAGAGAGCAGGGGTTCTGATCTTTCTCTGTCTCCTCATATAACAATTAGGGTCAAATTAGTCCCATATCATTTAGCCCGTTGCCCGAACCAGGTTTTAAAAAGTGCCGGATTCGTAAAAAGGTTTGTTGAATTAATTATCTTAAAAATTAGACTTATATAAAGAAGCAAAACACAATTATAAATTTGGCCAGTTCAACCAACTCAGTCTGTGTCGCAGTAAGTGTAATGCGATAATGGACACAGAAAATCGTTCCTTTAAACTGGATGGAAAAGATCTGCATAGAACAGAAATTCCGCAATCTGTAAAAGAAGCGAGATAAAAATAATAAAAGTTGTGGCTGCAAGTTCTAAAGAAGCAGAAAGGGCATTCCGTTTAATGAACACCGTTGCTACACATGAAAGAAATTATGTTCTCGTTGATAACAAATGTTCTCCTTAAACATTGCACATGGCATACCACTAACTTGATCGGGAAGCCACATGCTGAATGAAATGCAACATGCATTTGTTAAGTCTTGTTTGCGTCATGAACAAGGTACAGCTGCTCGAGTCAGGACAAGATGGGAAACGGAGTATTCACAGCATCAATTAACCTCGTGGTATCTTCTTTAATTTATGAAAGATCAGTGCGTTTTTGTTTTTAAAGCATATTGCTGTGTATAGATATGTTGCATGTGCACGGGGTTCATTAAATGTCTTCCTTGTAATAATATGAACTTTAAGTTCGTTATTTGTATAATGTTCAAATGGAAATCGCTCTGATGCGTTTTTTTTTCCTCGTAGCTATCGTCCGATATTAAGTGATGAAAAATAAGGCCAATATTGACAGCACCTGTTGGTAGAAAAATTGGAATAGACACCACTATGTATGGTACTACTACGCGTCTCGCTACGCTTGTTTGAAAAGGTGACTAATGAACGGTTTTTTAACGTGGATAACAACAATATCATGTATTAAAATTGCTCCAGAAACCATCACTTCCACAGCATTGAGGTATTTTTGGTACACATTTCTTACAACGATAACAACCAATGTGGTTATTCCATTCCGTGGCGGGCGTGGAACATGGTTAAAAAATGAATGGTGTGACAAACTCTGCATAACTTGGTTATTATCCAGGTCGTGTCTTTAGAAACAAGCCTAATTAATATGAAACAAATATAAAGGTATGTTATCAGGCACTCATTGGAAACAAAGAAGTAGAACACCAGACAACAGAAAAACAACAGACATGAGTGGCTTACCCAGGATTTGAACACTGGACCTTCCGTGCGACAACCCCGCCTAGCCATGCAAGCGAATCACATTATCCGCTCTGCCATCTATGCATCATCATAAAATGATGTTTCAATGGCAGGTCAATAGTGCGAACCACAATACACGACACCAGAAGTCCTCCATGGGCAGTTCAGCCTATTAATGACGCAATCACTTCTGTTGTATTTCTATCAAGCAGTATAGGCCGAATCCAACAAGACCCTTAGGACCTTAATACTGTGTCCAGTAAATGATAGTAGACTAGAACAGTGAGAACAGGATAGTGGGTAGGTTTGGTATTGTACAAACATTTATTACAAATAAGGGAGGGAAACCTGAGGCCTGTAAACAGTAAATTAATATGAAACAAATATAAAGGTATGTTATCAGGCACTCATTGGAAACAAAGAAGTAGAACACCAGACAACAGAAAAACAACAGACATGAGTGGCTTACCCAGGATTTGAACACTGGACCTTCCGTGCGACAACCCCGCCTAGCCATGCAAGCGAATCACACTATCCGCTCTGCCATCTACGCATCATCATAAAATGATGTTTCAATGGCAGGTCAATAGTGCGAACCACAATACACGACACCAGAAGTCCTCCATGGGCAGTTCAGCCTATTAATGACGCAATCACTTCTGTTGTATTTCTATCAAGCAGTATAGGCCGAATCCAACAAGACCCTTAGGACCTTAATACTGTGTCCAGTAAATGATAGTAGACTAGAACAGTGAGAACAGGATAGTGGGTAGGTTTGGTATTGTACAAACATTTATTACAAATAAGGGAGGGAAACCTGATTCCTGTAAACAGTAAATTAATATGAAACAAATATAAAGGTATGTTATCAGGCACTCGCAGGAAATAAAGAAGTAGAACACCAGTCAACAGAAAAACAACAGACATGAGTGGCTTACCCAGGATTTGAACACTGGACCTTCCGTGCGACAACCCCGCCTAGCCATGCAAGCGAATCACACTATCCGCTCTGCCATCTACGCATCATCAAAAAATGATGTTTCAATGGCAGGTCAATAGTGTGATTCGCTTGCATGGCTAGGCGGGGTTGTCGCACGGAAGGTCCAGTGTTCAAATCCTGGGTAAGCCACTCATGTCTGTTGTTTTTCTGTTGTCTGGTGTTCTACTTCTTTGTTTCCAATGAGTGCCTGATAACATACCTTTATATTTGTTTCATATTAATTTACTGTTTACAGGCCTCAGGTTTCCCTCCCTTATTTGTAATAAATGTTTGTACAATACCAAACCTACCCACTATCCTGTTCCCACTGTTCTAGTCTACTATCATTTACTGGACACAGTATTAAGGTCCTAAGGGTCTTGTTGGATTCGGCCTATACTGCTTGATAGAAATACAACAGAAGTGATTGCGTCATTAATAGGCTGAACTGCCCATGGAGGACTTCTGGTGTCGTGTATTGTGGTTCGCACTATTGACCTGCCATTGAAACATCATTTTATGATGATGCGTAGATGGCAGAGCGGATAGTGTGATTCGCTTGCATGGCTAGGCGGGGTTGTCGCACGGAAGGTCCAGTGTTCAAATCCTGGGTAAGCCACTCATGTCTGTTGTTTTTCTGTTGTCTGGTGTTCTACTTCTTTATTTCCTGCGAGTGCCTGATAACATACCTTTATATTTGTTTCATATTAATTTACTGTTTACAGGCCCCAGGTTTCCCTCCCTTATTTGTAATAAATGTTTGTACAATACCAAACCTACCCACTATCCTGTTCTCACTGTTCTAGTCTACTATCATTTACTGGACACAGTATTAAGGTCCTAAGGGTCTTGTTGGATTCGGCCTATACTGCTTGATAGAAATACAACAGAAGTGATTGCGTCATTAATAGGCTGAACTGCCCATGGAGGACTTCTGGTGTCGTGTATTGTGGTTCGCACTATTGACCTGCCATTGAAACATCATTTTATGATGATGCGTAGATGGCAGAGCGGATAGTGTGATTCGCTTGCATGGCTAGGCGGGGTTGTCGCACGGAAGGTCCAGTGTTCAAATCCTGGGTAAGCCACTCATGTCTGTTGTTTTTCTGTTGTCTGGTGTTCTACTTCTTTGTTTCCAATAAGTGCCTGATAACATACCTTTATATTTGTTTCATATTAATTTACTGTTTACAGGCCTCAGGTTTCCCTCCCTTATTTGTAATAAATGTAGAAACAAGCCTGTTTGATCTTGTTATTGTGCCGTGGAGAATCCGAATTTTATTTATCACTAATTGGTCTGGGATAATTCTACTTGCCTCTGGCCACAATGGAAAACAAGACAAATTAACTTAAAAACGTACAACAACCTAATTCCGGCACATGAAACACTCAAACTCTTCATGCACGATGGAAATATATATTTATTTGTGAACTTCACGAAGAACAGTATATACCAACAGTTGACAATAGGCAGAGATAATTAATAGATAATAGCTATATGTTTTAAAATTAGTAGATAATAGCTAAATGTTTTAAAATTAGTAGATAATAGCTAAATGTTTTAAAATTAGTAGATAGTAGCTAAATGTTAGGAAGAAAATGAAACAGGCCAAAGAAAAATAGGTAGCTGATCAATGTGAGTCCATTAATACGGGGCTAATAAAAGGTAACAGCAAGGCAGCTTTTGACACATTAAGAAAACTATCAAAACCTCAACAGCCCAGGGTAACTGTCATAGAAGATAGCAATGGGGCTCTGCTCAATGAAAAAACAGCTGTAACGAGAAGGTGGACAGAATATTGTAAAGAATTATATAACTGTAAACTTGACACTGACTTAGGCATATTAAACAACATTAAGTGCGAAAACAGGGAACTCGGAAATGCAGCAATATTACGGGAAGAAGTGGAAGAGGCTATATGTTCGATGAAAGGAGGGAAGTCACCGGGTGTGGATAATATACCAGCAGAGCTCTTGAAATATGGAGGACCAGATATAGTAAAAATTATGACAACAATTTGCCAGAAGATATGGAGTACAAAAAAATGGCCAAAAGAATGGACGCAGTCATTAGTAATACCGCTTCCAAAGAAAGGAAATCTAAAAATGTGCAAGAACTACAGAACCATTAGCCTTATTAGTCATCCAAGTAAGGTAATGTTAAGGATACTTTTGAACAGAATAAAACAGAAATCAGAAGAAATCTTGTCAGAGGAACAGGCTGGCTTTAGACCAAAAAGAAGTACCTCAGAACAAATCTTCAATATTAGATTACTTATCGAAAAACATCTCCAACATCAACACGATTTATACCATAACTTCATCGATTTCACAAAAGCCTTCGATCGAGTCTGGCATGAAGGCTTATGGCAAGTAATGAGAAAATTCAATTTTGATACCAACATCATAGATATCATTGAAGCACTATACAAGGACGCAAGCAGTGCTGTTTTTGTAAGCAACGACATTGGAGAATTTTTCAAAACAACTGTAGGAGTTCGCCAAGGATGTATCCTGTCACCAGTGCTCTTTAATATATATCTAGAACATATTATGCAGGAGGCTCTTTACGATTATAAATCAACCATATCGATTGGAGGCCGACCTCTGTGCAACCTACGTTTTGCTGATGATATTGATCTAATAGCTGGATCAGAATCAGAACTTCAAGACCTTACCTCTAGACTGGAGAAAGTAACAAGAACGTATGGGATGGAAATTAATATAGAAAAAAGCAAGAAATTGGTGAATAGCCATAAGAAACATGTTCCGACCAACATTACGTTAAATGGGCAAACGTTAGAAGAAGTTAACACCTTTAAATATCTCGGGTCCACTATATGTAGTGATGGAAGATCAATTAAAGAAATCAAGACAAGACTTGAGATGGCCTCAGCTGCCATGACAAGGTTGAATGTGATCTGGAAAAGTAACATCAGTTTTCCTGTGAAGATCAAATTATACAAATTACTTGTATTATCTATTCTCTTGTATGGGTGTGAGGGCTGGACACTCACTGCAGATACGGAGCGAAGGATTCAGGCTTTCGAGCATAAATGTTATAGAAGAATTTTGCGCATTTGCTATAAAGAGCACAAAACAAATGTCTATGTTAGAGAGAAGATAAACACCTATGCAGGCCACCAAGAACCACTTTTGTCAATAGTGAAACGTCGAAAGCTTGCCTGGTTTGGGCATGTAACTCGTCATGACTCCCTTTCGAAAACGATCCTTCAGGGAACAGTCGAAGGTAAACGGAGAAGAGGAAGGCAGAGAAAATCCTGGGCTGATAACATCAAAGAATGGGCAGGACACGGTTTTTCCACACTTGTACGCATTGCTGAGGATAGAGAGCAGTGGAGGACCCTGTCTGCTGATGCTTCCACCATGGCACCCCTACGACCCATGACGGGTTACGGGCTGAGATGAGATGAGCTAAATGTTTTACAATGAAGACATTATCCTCTGAGGTTTCCTGAAATAAGAGACAATAAGATAGTAGTCCCCTGTAGTACCCGGGGGTCTTTGAGGAAACATAGAAAGAAAAGGGTCACTGCTCCATTAGGCATCGTGGTAACAAACTATTAACATGAGGTTGTGCATGAAGCTGGTAATCTCATCAAGTAAAACAAATTGATACACAAACAACCGCTACAAGAGCACATAAAAGCTTCGTTGTAGGCATCCTACCAATGAACCATCTGCAGTGGTGGCTCCATGCTCCATAAGGAGCGAAACGGGAAATAATGGTGATGACGATGTATAAGATAATAGCGACGTGTAAGGTAATAGCGATGTGCTTTTTCTTTTCAGAAGTTTACGGTGTCTCCGCAACTCCATACACTGTAATCTCTTCCTGGCCTTTGTCTTCTCCAACCTGACATGGCTGTTCATACACAACACGCTGAATGAAGTCTACAGCGAAGCCCCACAGGTAAAACCTTTAGCTAATGAAAATACATCAGATCAGTAGCCATTTTTGGTCATAGGCTTCGAGCTTGTTACTTGAATACTTATCTTGAATCTAAATAAAATCTCAAATTCTCCCACTCTTAAATCTGCAGGCTGGAAGAACCAATACAAAATAACATTAAATGTAATATACGAGGGGAATTCAGTAAGTAGGTCACAACCTGATATGGGATAGCTCAAAATTGTAGTTGGTAGTTTATAAAGGTGTCATTAGGAGGCAGCAACATCCAGCTTGATGATTACTTTAGGTAGCAGAAGCTAGGTGTCGCATACGCAATAGCAGCTCAGATAAAAATGGCGACCGTGTTCGGGGAGTGGACGACCGAAGAACAGAGTACTGTTGTGCGTTTTGTTTGGGCAAAAGGACTTCCTGCAAAGGATATTCATAAGGAAATGTTTCCTGTTTACGGTTAGAAGTGCTTGTCGCGTAAAGCGGTACATAAATGGGTCGATACATTTTCTCAAGGGCGCTTACAAATTGCTGATGAAGACCGACCTGGTTGTCTTCTTCAGATTGCGCACAGAAGCATCTGTGCGGCGGATGGGGGAGATGATTCAAGCGGACATGCGAGTAACGATAGACAGTGCAGCAACTGCAGTAGGGTGTTGTCATGGTTTAGCCTACAGCATAATGAATGATCGTTTGAATTTCCGGAAAGTGTGCTCACGGTGGGTGCCCAGACAACTGACTGTTGGAGCACAAAATGAGGATCACAAAATGAACCGAATGGCCTGTCCTTGCAACATCCCTCTCGGTACGCAGATGAAGGAGAAGACATGCTTAACAGGATTGTTACTCGGGACGAATCATGGGTGCATCACTACCAACCTGAAGCAAAGCATGCTTCAATGCAATGGAAACATCCTTCTTCACTTTCTGCCAAGATATTCAAGCTTACGTCATCAGCAGGGACGGTTATGCTTAGAGTGTTTTGGGATTCTCAAGGACTGCTGTTAACCCATTTCCAGAAGAAAGGTGAGAATGTGAATGCTGCATCGTACTGTGAAGTTCTGTTGATGCTTCGGGATGCAATTCGAACAAAACGTCCAGGCCTACTGACTAGAGGAGTACTGCTCCATCACGACAATGCCAGACCACATACAGCTCGATTAACCCAGGAGAAAATTGAACAATTAGGATGGCAACTTCTTGAATATCCGCCTAACAGCCCAGACTTAGCCCCGAGCGATTTCCACCTATTTGATCCACTAAAAACTCACTTTGGCGGCAAACGTTTCGCGGATGACGAAGAGGTTGAACGTGAGGTGTGAATGTGGCTGAGACAGCAGACCAAAGACTTATATGCTGCAGGTTTTGAGGCACTGATAAAGCGAGTGGATAAGTGTATCAATGTTGATGGAGATTATGTTGAGAAATACGGGGAAATGTAAGTGCAATAATAATGGTTTTCACGTTCGTATCTCATTTAGTTTTTTCTTTAATAGCCATTTGTGACCTATTTACTGACTTGCCCTCTTACTTTATAGAATAACACTCGTATTTTAACGGGGCCCGAAAGGGGAGCAGATAATAGTAACACTGCAACCTACAATGCAATCCGTAAGAGGTGACTAAAGATGGTGGGACATTGGACCGGCTAGTCCATCCTGTAGAAAATTGAAGCTACAAAACACTTAAACAATATGGACATGACAACTAATGACAATAATTCGTTTAAGCCATCCAAGACAGAAGAAGGTCCTCTGGCAAGGAGGTTCATGACGCGATCCATAGAAAGCCGAAAGGAGTCTGGCTTGTTGAATCACCTTTTCTTTTTCTGCAAAAATCTCCATAATTGGCACCTGGATTGTTGGTACATTAAAGGAACAGAAGTGGAGACAGAAACCAAAATAATGAAGAAGACACAGAAAGACCTAGAGCTGATGGCACTTGACAGGAAGACTTGTTATTTGTTTGTTGAATGCCTATTCTCCTTTGGGAGTTAAAGAGGAATGATGATGATGATGATGGTGGTAGAGAATATATAACACTATAAACCCAATTTATAACTCGCATGGGGTTGAACGGGGTGTTCCGAGTTTAAGATAAGCATACGTTTTCTTGTGCATAGAAAAAAAACAGTAACAAATGACACTAGATGAAGATGTCCTGACGCATGAAGTTTGATAGTGCAGGCTGCAATGTCGGAATAACAAATATAGGTGGCACTTGTTGTTACATAGCTATCAGTAACCGTAGCAGTGTTCTGTTGTAGCTGTAATAATAGTTGCAGCATTGGCAACAGCAGCAGTTTTGGCGGTTGTAATGTCAACAGCTCTAACAGAAGAAAATCTAGCCAAAAAATAAATGGAGGAGAAAGGGAAACAAAGTAATAGTTAAAGTAGTTGTGATATAAAAATTACAATCTTTGAAGGACCGAGGACTAGAATGGAACCAGGCCAGGAAGAAGACAGCTGATAGAATGGTCTGGCGCTCTCTCTTCCAAACCTCTACACCTCACGGTAGAAGGGGAACGACTAAGTAAGTAAGTAAGTAAGTGATATAAAAATTGTTTTTGGTGAAAAAACGTAGCAGTAAATGTACGTGTGTAGAATCAAATAAAGAAAATAAGTTTTAAAAAAAAACGAATACCAGAATTTTTAAAACTATGTTACAAACAAGAGAACAAAGAAACGTAAATGTGTAAGGCATCGAAGGGAATGACTGTAACAAATATCAATATTTTAGTGTGCATTAAATCTGTATTGTTTTCCCAAACTGATGTTGAAAAAAATTGTTACGATGTACTGAATCTTTCTATTATTTCCAATGGGTAGGGTTCTAAGGCTTGGGCTTTCAGTATTATTATGAGAGTAATGCTCTTTAATTTTAGCAGCTACTCCAAATCCGGTGGCTGGTTCTAAAGGGTGTCCTGATTACGAGCTCTTTTTATTTTGGCTGTTTTCCTATTTCAGTCTATCAGATCCAAGCCTGTTCATTTGGTACCAGATGTTTCTCTCGTCCATCGGTTATGGTTCAGCACCACAATTCCCTGAAACTTTATATTCCATTTCTTTTTCATACAAATATGTTTTATCCATGGGCCATTGTCCTACAGATAGGTTGTGAGTTATTTTTGGCTCTTCTGAGTAGAGTGGATAGTGATAGGTACGTGAGAAAAGTGTGAGAAATAGATTGCACGGGTGATAGCTTAAGGAAAAAGATATGTCTCTGGAATGAGTAAGTTTCTCTATTCCAGCCTATCTATACGACTATAATTTAGTGCAAGACAACCTTGCCCTCTTCATACATATAAATATAAGTTTAACTACACAAACATACAGCTATGTGACAACAAGACACACAAACGTGAAAAATTACGGTTACTTGGGTATGGGTCTGACCAACACACAAAGTTAAGTTTCTTTGTTGTTTATTATCATTAAACTTGACAACACCAATATCTAAAGAAAGATCAAATAAAATCAGATTTACATACATATGAAATAGCAGAATAAATGCGCCCTACCCCTACGGAGAAAAGAACTCAAAAAGTTAATAACCCAAAGTCGAAGGTTTGCACTATGTTACAAAGCAGACAGTAAAGTAAGCAAGTTCATACTATATGCTACCCAGTAAAGTAAACAAGTTTAAGCAAATCCAATGTTGGTAAATTTCCTGTAACAAAAAAAAAATATTCACTCTCTCTTTCATACAGTGGTCACTCAATCACTCTTACCTACTCTTGGTGATATCCCTTGGAAATATAATTGTCCCTGAATAGCTATATTATCAGGCACACTTCTCAAATTGGCCCCAGTTCATCCTCTAACAAACAAAAACTGGTGAGGTGAACGCCGAATCGGGTGTTTTATTTTTTCCCTGGATGAACAAAGTGTCACCACGAATAGCTGGCGTGGGAACGTGCTCTTGGGGTTCACAGTTAAAAGAGGAAAATACTTCCAGTACTGGGAAACATCTGGTTGCAAAAAAAAATGTTACAAATAATGATGATGATAATCCTATCGGACAATTCTATGTTAGAGCACCGATTCTGCACCGCGTAAAATCTGGATAAATCCGCTTGAATACGACTGTCAGAAGTCGGGAACAATAATGTTATTTTGTACACCCCAGTGGGCTGGTAAAATTGGAAAAAATATCTGGGTTTGGTAAGTCCAGTTAAACTTATAAGTTAAAATGTTTCTCATGTATCTTTGGCAAACACTCGCTCACAAATGAAATTGGTGACGCACAAGCCAAGAAGAAGAGACAACATTAACCAAATAATAATTAAAAAAAAACGCTGGATGCCCTTGTCAGGTCTGCTAGGAATATAAGAAAAACATTTATGGAAAAATGCTACTATTCTATATAGCTACATATATGCACACAGACGGGGACAAGACGATCTCTTATCCACTCCGTCAGTCCTGATTAAATTTAAAAGGCACACGGTGTTTTCCTTTATGCCTACACGGTCAGCCTTCGCTATCGCTGAGTTTTAGGTCGGATGGAGTTTTGCAACCCTCCCGCCCATTGCTCGCGCTGGTAGACAGCGTACAATGTTAATTATTATTATTATTATTATTATTATCACCTGTCTTTAAAATAGCTATTAAATTGTCGGCGTCTGTTTGTCATCGAATGGTATTAAAATAATAGGCACTTATAATTAATACGCACAATGAAATAAAGCGGGTATTCTTTTCTGTCACTATCAGTCGCGCCTAGCATATAAACCAGTCAGCTAAAACCGTCTCTTCTTGTGTGAGAAAGCGTGTGGTGAAAATTAATATTATAACTGAACATCTGGTATGAAATAGCTACGCGTTTTTTTATTTCACTAGTTTTAACAGCTAGAAAATCTAAGTGAATTATAGTGGTAAAAGCTAACACTTTTAAACACGTAAGCACTAGTTTCTATTACCAGAAAATCAGAATGAAAAATCCCCACGAATGGCTAATATCACATTTTCCACAGTAATGGTTTTAGAACTGCGTGCTAAGACTATCCAAAAATTCTGAGTGACCACTGATAGCAGGTTTAAGAAAACACAGTTTATATATCATTGTATTTCTCTGATCTATAGATGTTGTTACTTTTCACGTTACTATGTGTAACGAGGAATCAGAAACCGAGTTACTAGATAAAGGCTTACGGCCGGTCTTCCGTCGAGCGTTGCTAACCGACATCAGAAGAATTCTTTCGTGTAACGAGCTTCTCGAAGATTTTGCCCGCGACTCGACATCAAAGCGTTAACTCCCCTTTCCGGAGACTTCAAAAGGCCGTTACGTCTGTTTCACGTGTTTTTTGTCTGAGATCGTATGCCTGACAGATACTGGCGTGGGAAAACGAGGTAAACAAAAGCTGATTCGCTACCTGTTTTGGCGGGCAGGTTTCGAAAATTTGTAAACACTTCGTTTGCTTATGTTCAAAGAAAAGAGGCGGGACGAAAAAGTAAACTTGTGTGAGTAAACACAGGCAGAAAATGCATGGTTTTGCTAGCAAATCAAAGAGCGCTACGAGATTTACAAAGACTGTCAGATTACTGTAGGCTCTTTTTCCATTATACGTCACAGCCTTGAGCTGATGTACGCTTTGTGCAGGGCTTTCTAAGCGACATTCTGTTTTATAAATTTATTTATTCTTGTTAAAAAAACGTTTTTTTTTAAAGCTCAGAAAGTTCATTTCCAGTGAATGAAGTTTGCTACTCATATATAATATAGGTGGGTATGTTGCAGGTACTCGTAAGAAATAAAATCGAAAAAAAAATAGATAGCACAAAAAATTAACATAAGTAATAGGCTTACTGGAATTCTAACCCAGGATTAATCAGAACGGCGCCATCGCTTCGCTACCGGAGCTAATACTGACTATCTTCTTCTTTGATCCATAACCGCCAACCGTCAAAGCAGTCAGCGGCCATCACGCCTGGTGGCATCTTGTAGGGCAGCAACAAATTGATTCCACTTTGCTCGGTCGGCGGCCATCCTTCGTACAGTGCCCCAACTGTGGTTCATTCTTTGCATCTCAGCTTCCACAGTTCTCCGCCAAGTTGTTTTTGGTCGGCCTCTCTTTCGCTTTCCCTCGGGGGTCCATAGCATAGCTGTTCTTGCGATGGTATCAGGGTCCCTTCTGAGGACATGGCCAACCCAACTCCAGCGTCTGCCAGCTATGATGGTGTGCATGTCCTCCTGGTTACTCCGAATAAGTAGTTCTTGGTTGCTGATGGTGTTTGGCCAAAAGATTCGGAGAATTTTCCTTAGGCAGATTGTGTGGAAGGAGGACAGTTTCGACATTTCCTTCTCTGTTACTCTCCAACATTCCGCACCATAGAGAAGCACAGAAAGTACGCAGCTCTCATACAGTCTTAATTTATACTGACTATACACACTGCTAAATCGACTGTTTGTTTCTGTTTACATAAGGTGTAATATTCACTATGGTCGTGGATTGCAAGACATTTTATTAGACCACAAATACAGTTTAGGTTTTAACATAACTCTTTCGTTATGCAAAATTTAAAAAAAACTTCCGGTATGTTTTTGTGAAATGTTTATCTTCATTCACAGTGGGTCTGCAAGCTGTTGGTAGCGCTCACGACTTATTTCCATGCTGCCCCGTTTTACTGGATGTTTGTGGAAGGGCTTTACCTCTTTACGATCGTTGTGTGGGCTTTCTCAGCTCAGAAGATGCGTCTGTTGTACTATCTCATTGTAGGCTGGGGTAAGTAAATATTAAGACTTACTCTTTCATTGCTCCCCTTTCTCGATGCATCTACTGGGCACGAATAAAAATTACCTGTTCATGTCAGCCCCACGTAGTTCCCGGGGGTCTATAAGGAAACAAGGACAGAATAGAACTAATGTCCCTCAGGTATGTCCTACAAGGTGACTCATATGAGGTTGTGCATGTGCCTGGCAACCTCATCATGTAAATCAAATTGCCACAGAAATCACTTCTGGTAGAGCATGTGACTTTTTGATGCACGCTTCATACAAGGGGACTAGCGACAGTAGTGGCTCCATACTCCGTAAGGAGCGGAAAAGAAAATGATGATGATGATTCAATGCTGCTTGAAGAATATGTAAGATGTTCTGATTCAATTCTCTATGGATGATAATATCTCCTTATTTATATCTGGTGGGTAAGACTTTTTTTTTCAAAACTCGTGGGTGGGGAAGATCTTTTCTTTAAACACCTTGCATGGGTAAGACCTTTTATTTCAATATTCTTGGTGCCGTAGGTAAGACCATCTACTTTTACTAGAAAGCCGGCAACCAGACGCTTGTAAATTGCAAAGACATTGAGATATTACGAGGAAATGATATGACTTTTGGCGTATGTGAGAAGTCAAATCTTCGATCGTTATATTTTCCTGTGACCTCCTTTAACTTTCTTCTGTGCCCTTCATTTTCTTTTTTCTCAACCGCCCCTTGTCGCATTTTCCCCGCTCTCTTCGACCAAGGTTATCTTATCATATTTTGTCACTCACTAATAGTACCCGACCGCTTGACCTGTTTTCGAAGCAACATTGACTTCTATTTGTGCAGGGTGAGTTATTTGTGTACTAGATTATGTAACAGCTTCCGGCAGATACAAAAGATGTATGTAAGTAGCGAGACGAGTTGAATGAGCAAACACCGCCAGACGGCATAGAGCGAAAACCCAAATGTTCGTTGGGGGAAAGCACATAACAACCATTTATACGTTACCGATTTTACTGGGATGTCGAAAGATGACAATTTTGTTAAAGATGCAGGCATGGAATGTGATGTAACACTTGCAGCAGATTGAATTAATTGTAATAATCAACTACGAGAAAGTAGCAACATCTTGGAGGAGATTTTCAGCGATTGATCTGTGATGTAGTGAGTTGTTAAACATGACAAGTACCAACGGAAGTGACAAGACCTTTTATGATGGAGTTTGAAAATACTATGTAAATGGCAATATCTTATGTTGTCATGTAGTAATTTTCTACATGTGGGTAGCGGGGGGAACCGCTTTCAAATTCAAACACTTATTAGCAATTAATTTGGCATTTAAGATGCTAAGATAGACTGCTCCTGATTGGAACTCTCCTCAACGAAGCAACATGGGTGCGTGGGCAAAATTTTCGCTTAAAACATATTGCTTTATAAGATTACTTCACTGACTTCCAATGTCGTCAAGGTATTATCACAAACAGCCAAAAAAAAAAAAAGAGCTCGTAACCAGAACACCCTTTAGAACCAGCCACCGGATTTGGAGTAGCTGCTAAAATTAAAGAGCATTATACTCTCATAATAATACTGAAAGCCCAAGCCTTAGAACCCTCCTCCATTAGAAATAATATAAAGATTCAGTACACTGTAACATTATCTATCTGAAGGATTACTTCATCTTAAACTAGTTACAGTAAATTACAGCCATTTTGTGCATCAATCCTGTGTATTATTTCGCCCGATATTGTGGTTGTTGTTGTTTATCTAGGGCTGCTGAACTTCTTGCTCTTTTGAAGACCCCTTTGTATTGTCTACACTGTAGATCTAGGCTTTTTCTGTGGCTTTTCTGCCATTCCGAAACTTGCTGAGTTGAAGTCTTGAGCTCCAGTTTCTCAAGCTTGGCTTGCATTTAAAGGATCATCACATCTGGTCCCAAGCTAGGAGGAAGAAGTGTGTGGCACACTGCGCATTCCCCACCATCCAAGGTGCTCCCGAACTATGCAGAGCTAAAATACTTCACTCTGGTTCTGGGCTTTCCCAAAGAATTGTCACGTCCTGCACAGAGCCACTTCTCAGCTCCCCCTGCCTGGACTGGGTGCATAGTGAGATCCTTCGGCATGCAATCAACCGAGTCAAAGCCAAAGAATTACGTCCGAGGCTCAAGTGACGTCTCCAAGCTTAGTGTGAGCAGTGCTGGGTTCTCAACACGTTTCACCACAGGGGGGAATCCCTGAATATGTGTGGATGATTGCAAGAGTCAATGAGGATGTAATTAGCCTCACAGACAGAGGTTCACTTCCACATATGTATGTTGTAGCATTGTGCATAGCTGGTGGTCATATAAGGATGACTCCAGATATGCCTCAATGCATCCGATATTGGGGTAAGTTGTAATATGTAACATGGTATCAATTTATATGCATTTTGACATATATAATTTGCTTGTGGGTGTACAGTTGCACATAAGGCACGCAATGTCATCACTGCAATTAACATGAACCACCACTGCAGAGCTGGTGCTACTTCGTTCGGGTTTCCTCACAAGAAACCAACAGCAGACGTGGCCACCGGCTCCATCGAGAGCAGGAAGTGGATGATGAAATCATGGTGTATATATTTAATGTACTAACACTTTAGTAAGTTTTAAATGTACATAAATATATATATATATATATATATATATATATATATATAAATATATATATATATATATATATATATATATATATATATATATATATATATATATATATATATATATATATATTCACTAATTCATAACCCTCCACTCCCAAAGGAGCATAGGCCTTCAACAAACACATGCCAAGTCCTCCTGTCACGTGCCGTCATCTCAAGTTCTTTCCACGTTCTCCTCATCATTTTTACCTCTGTTTCCAGCTCTCTTCTCCGTGTGCTTCTTGGTCTACCTCTGCCTCTCTTGCCCTGGGGGTTCCAGAACAAGGACTGCCTTATAATGCTATCAACAGGTTTCCTCAGTGTGTGTCCTATCCATCGTCATCGTCTTCTTCTCATCTCTTGTTTCACTGGCACTTGTCTAGTTCTTGTCCTCAGTTCCACGTTGGTAACCTTGTCATACCATTTTAATCCCTCTATTCTACACAAGCACCCATTTATGAAAGTCTGTAGCTTTTTGGCTGTTGTCTTTGTTGTTCTCCGTGTCTCAGAGCCATACAATAGGACTGTCTTTACATTTGAGTTGAAAATTCATATTTTCGTGTTGGATCCGATTTCTCTTGATCTCCATAAATTTCCCAAAGCAATGAAAGCTCCTCTTGCTTTTTGTATTCTTACTTTGGTATCACTGTCTGTTTCTTCAACTTTTGTCTATATTGCTGCCACGATATGTGTATGATTCTACATTTTGTATTGGTATTTCTTCAAGTTCAACCCTGCTATCATTACCTGCATTTATTCTCATTATTGTTGTCTTTTCCCTGTGTATTTTCAGACCCAATTGCTGTGACCTCTCATCGAGTGTTTTCAATTTGTCCTGCATCTGATTACGGTTATGGGACAGAAGAATCAAGTCATCAGCAAAATCCAGATCATCCAACTTCTTAGTCAGAGTTCACTGGATTCCATTTCTGTTGTGTGTTTTCGATGTTCTCATAACCCAGTCTATTGCTAGTAAGAAAAGAAATGGAGACCAGAGGCATCCCTGTCGCACTCCTGTTCTTATCCCAAACGGTTCTGTAAGCTGTCCTTCATGAAGAACTCTGCATGTCATGTCTTCAAATGTTTCTTTATTAAATTAATGATCTTCAGGGAAATTCCATAATGCCTCATCAATTTCCAAAGTGGTTCTCTGACTACACTGTCAAATGCCTTTTCGTAGTCCACAAATCCGATGTATAGTGCTGAATTCCATTCAAGACTTTGTCCAACTATTATTCTCAAAGTGGCTATCTGGTCTGTACAGGATCTATTTTGTCGAAAACCCGCTTGTTCATCTCTCAGTTTCTTGTCTCTGGACTCTTTTAATCTCTCAAGGATAATCCTGTTTAATACTTTTCCTGGCCCTGATAGTAACATTATTCCTCTATAATTTGTACACTCTTGTAAATTTCCTTTCTTAGGCAACTTAACCAGATATCCTTCCTTCCATTCTGCTGGTATCTCTTCCTTTTCCCAGACTTTACCAAGTAATTTATATAACATTTCTGTTGCCGTATTGATATCTGCTTTGATGGCCTCTGCTGGAATGCCATCAGGTCCAGACGCTTTTCCATCTCTTAGAAGCTTTATGGCTTTCTTTATTTCTTCCTTCGTTGGTCTTTCACCATTAATTTGTAGCTCTTCTTCTGCTTGCTGGATGTCCGGGGGGTTTTGTGGAGCTGGTCTATTGAGAAGGTCCTCAAAATATTATGTCCACTTCTTCATTTGCATTTGTAAATTGCTGCAGCAGTTTTCCATTCTTGTCTTTTATGAGGCAACTTGATTGCTTGTTTTTCCCTGTTAGCTTCTTTGTGCTATTATACAGTTCTCTCATATTTCCTTTGGCTGCAGCATCTTCTGCCTCTCTTGCCAACTCCTCAATATGCTTCCTCTTGTCTCTTTTGATACTTCTTTTTACTTCTTTGTTTGCTTCTGTGTACACTTCTTGAACCTTGGTTTTGGAACTTCTGGTTTTGCTTTTGTTTAAATCTGCTTTTTTGTTTTTTCTGTCTTTTATCTTATTGATAGCTTCTGTTGTTATCCATGCTTTTTGTTGTCGTTCCCTTTTCCCCAGTATTTCTTCACATGTCCCATTCCATACAGTTTTGATTTGCTGCCAATAGTCTTATGTATTCTCATATCTTCCGCTGTTGGAGCACTTGGAATTTGTTGGATATTGTGATCGCAAATCTGTCTCGTTTTTCTTGATTTCTTAGATGTCCTACATTAAATCGTTGTCTAATTTTGCATTGTTGCATATCTCTTGAGTTTCATTTTTACTTGTTTATTGAAGTTTTTTGTGGTTTAAATTGCTTACAGGATGGGGTAACCAGCCCCATGTCCAACCCTCCTTAGTCGCTTTCTACGACATGCATGGCAGGGAACAGTGTTACTATTCTTTGCTCCCCTTTCGGGCCCCGGTAACACATGGGTGATTATATATATATATATATATATATATATATATATATATATATATATATATATATATATATATATATATATATATATATATATATATATTAATTGTCGGCTTCTGCTGTCCAAAACAACTTTCATTCGACTCACTGGGGTTAAGATTGACCCGCAGGAAGTGTAAAACGTCTGAGGAAGGTGAAGTGGTGGATGGAAGCGGAGGTCGCCTGATTTGTTTTTTTTTTAAATAAAGTTTTGCCTTGTTTTGGCGAGGCGCGTCCCGTTCACCCTAGTCGGTTATATTAGGGCGCATGTCCACATATAAAAGACCCTTAGGTCTGAGGACGCCTGATGTTTAAATCAGGAGACCCATTACTTAAAAAGAGGCATTTGTTTTCTTTTAGTTTGTGGTATATGGTGCTAGCAGTCAGCGCTAGACATCAATATCACACGAGTCTTGAAGACGCTTAACAACCTCTGTAGTTACCCTGGCTTTACTGTATGGGACGTGCTACAGCCACCGGATTTGACGACTGAATAGAAGGACCAGTCCAAGGCACCTTTAGGAACAAACAGCGACTGAAGCAGACGCCGACCAACCCTACACCGACCTCACACCGGCAGCTAAGTACCGTATTGGCGCAGCCACTGGACACGTACAATTTTGATTGCTAAAAAAAAATCCACCTACAGTTTAGACTGACCAATGAGGAAAATATCAGTGCTTCATTTTGTGTGTACACAACGGGCTGATCACCCGTTTGCCAGTCACTTCGATTACGGAAACAACAGCAAATGGATTGATTTGCCGTTGCCCTAAAGACGCCATTAGGCGTGATGGGAAACAATGGCAAAGAAAACCTATCTGCTGTTGCCCTAAGACGCCACTAGGCGTAATGGCCACTGACTGCTTTGCCGGTCTGTGGCTAAGGACGGAAGAAGAAGAAGATTTTGTGTGTGTGTAAATAACTCTATTTATTTTAATCCTATTAAAGTTATCTATTTATTTTAATCTTATTAAAGTTTTCATTAAACCTGTTTATCTGAAACTATAAATCTATAGTTGAATTAATCACTGTTGAGTGAATTGTATGTCTGCAATCGTATGACTCATATTGTTTTAAAACGCATAAACATATAGCGCTATTAAATTAATAGTTGCTGAGTCACCTTCCGCTGGGAGCTTAGAAATACAAATCAATAAATTTCCTCACAGAGGGGGCCGTAGAATAATAAGTTCATGACAGCTTAGATGATCGCAGTTTTTATGCTTACTTTTACTTTAAAATCCTGTGAGCCGCCTTAAAGTAGAAGCATCATTCTTCTATTTATATCTCTGCCAAGAGTAATCTTGAACGAAGGTTGATACCTTTGAATACCCTCATCATTGTACTCTAAGTTTGGCCATTGTTTGACCTCTACTGTGGAGCAGGGGAGATAATACCGTCACAGCAAATGTAGATCAATCAAACCGATATAACTGTAGACTGAATTATGATCACGACATTAAAATTAGTATTACTACGGTAGTACTAAGAGAGTAATTATAACTGTAATTATTTAAGAACAGGTGTAATTATGGTAGAACTAGAAATAACCCGTCAACATTGACAGGTTATTAATTATAGTGTGTTGTTTCTGTTACATGTATTACAGACGGTACTATCACTACTGTGGTCATTTCATTGCAGGCAACCGTCATTAGATATTTGAAGTGAAAATCATGGAACAGGGAAAGACATGGAGTAACCTTACCTAAATGACACGTGGAGCAGTGATAATGATCTAATTAATTGTTCGTGCATCTTTTAAAATCTTACCCTGGTCGACTTAGAGCCTCCGAGAACAACGTTTGAAATTAACGAAACTCCAGTTCATGTACTGTTTATCAATTGTGTTGTTGGCTTTTTTCCATAATCAAACTGTTCATGCACACCTTCATTTGCGCACTTTTTCTGTTTTCGGGAAAGTACATATAAAGGGAAACAAGACAATTATTGTCTAACTTTCAACCACAGTTGCACCCCCTTAGCTGTGGTTGAAAGTTAATGTACTCTCTCGAAAATAAAAATGGTGCGCAAATGACGGTGTGCAAAATGTGACTGACCGACCGACCGAAGTACTTACGGCAGGTATTATGGTATTGAATGTGACAATCTAGAACACCATTGTAAACAAGCACCTAAAGTCAATAGAGAATGCAGTCAGCGACCCATAGCTTGACTGCTTGCGTCAGCGAACCAGAGCTGACCAAGACCCTACTCCACCTCCACGTGGTGATCCTGGAAACAGGCTGCATCACTGCATTCTGGCTGAGAGAGTAGGGATCGAAGAGGGAAGGCAAACCCGGTCCCTAAAAATGCCGTGCTGAAGTCGGATATGTTGGCCGAAAAGCGCAGATATCGCAGCTCCGGCGTAAACAGACACAACGCAACCAACGTCCTTTTCAGGACGAACGAGGAAGAAGGAAGAAGAAGAAGAAGTCAATCGAGACATGCAGTTAATACTTTGATTTTTATGTCTTTTTTTAAGCATGTTCTGATTTTAATATTCAGTCATTTTACTAAGAACTAATATTGATTTTCAGTCATTGAACACTTTGTTATTTGTTCACATGTTTCACTTTTACAGCTAATCATTTTAACCTTTTCTAATTGTGGTATTCAATATATATATATATATGCGCCCCTGAGGTGATAGCTATCAGCTGCATATTTTCCTGGTGACATTTTCTCCTTTCTTCTGCTTGTTGTGTGAGCTTCTTTTTGCCAAGTCTGAGCTGGCGCCGTAAATAGCATCGCTACATGGTGCAATCAGCAGCTTCATCCTCCCACGTTGCTGGATTTATGTCCAGTGCCCTAGTGTCTCTCTTGCACTCATATATATATATATATATATATATATATATATATATATATATATATATATATATATATATATATATATATATATATATATATATATATATATATATACATATATATATATATATATATATATATATATATATATATGTATATATATACTGTTCAAAAAAAGAAACGCATAGCTACTGAAGGCACAAACATAACCATAATTTTGACATTCAATAACTTTTTTAATTTAATAAGTTAATTGTTCAAATTGCACACAAGAATACCATAGGGTTCAGCCAATCAATTGACAGTTGTTTTACATCTGGGTCATGAGAGTTTTTTTGGCGTACGGGCTTTCACGTTAGTATGGTGTGTGGCCTCCTCTTGCATCGATCAGCGCCTGGCATCTCCTGGGCATGGATGCGATCAGACGTCTGATGTGGGCCTGTGGGATGGCTGCCCACTCTTCCTGGAGTGCCTGGAACAGATCACGACGATTGGCTGGAGCAACGTCTCGGCGACAAACACGTCTATGCAGCTCATCCCACAGGTGCTCAATCGGACTCATGTCTGGAGACAGGGATGGCCTGGGAAGGGTGAGAATGTTGTTAGCAGTCAGGAACTGCGTGGTAAACCGTGCACAATGGGGTCTAGCGTTGTCCTGTTGAAATACAGTCCTTTGGGCAGCCAAAAGTGGAAGGACATGGGGTCGACGAATTTCATTGACGTATCGTTGCGCATTCAAGCCTCCTTCAATGTGCACCAATTGACTCCTTCCGTTGTAACTGATCATTCCCCACACCATTGCACCTCCACCACCGTGGGGCGGAGCTTCATCAACGCAATTTTGGGAAAAACGTTCATTTCGACTACGGTAGACCCTACGCCGTCTATCATGACGCTGCAACAAAAAGAAAGATTCGTCACTAAACCAAACACATCTCCAATGATTGTCAGCTGCCCAGGGACGATGCTGGTTGGCCCAAAGAAGTCGATTTTGGCGATGGCGGCGCGTAAGGACAGGTCCTCGGTGAGGTCGTTGTGCCCAAAGTCCAGCGTCATGCAGTCTATTCCGGACAGATTGATCAGACACATGACGCCTTGCAGGCAATGACTGGGCAGTTGAGGAAGCTGTTGTAAACATGTCTCTGAGGTGACGAAGCCGAATAAAGCGATCCTCCGCTGCTGTTGTCACTCTGGGTCGTCCACTGCGATGCCGGTCTTCAACTGAGCCAGTGGCTTGAAACCGGTGCCAAAGTCGACTGATGGTACTCTGATGCACGTTTAGATGCCTGGCAACCTGACTTTGACTGTCGCCTGCATGCAGTCGGCCAATAGCAATGTTCCTTAAATTTATCGATAGAGACGCCATAAATGTCTGCTTGAAAATGAACTGAATTTTTTTTGTGTAGCGTTGTCCTTTTATAGTGTTTCAGTTGCGTAGTCAGTGAAAAGCGTTCACTCCAAATTTTGTTGCTTTCACGTGCGCGCAACATGAGCTGTGGTCAAAAATTGCGTCATAAACACTATTGACCACTGCGTTGTAACAATTACAAAAACGAACGCAATTCAGGTCAACACGTGCATTTGACACTGTAAAGAACATTTGAGGCTGGTTTTTATATACCCTAGCACCAAATTTTACTTACAAACTCATAAAAACGCGCCCTCGGATAGCTATGCGTTTCTTGTTTTGAACAGAATATATATATATATATATATATATATATGTATATATATATATATATATATATATATATATATATATATATATATATATATATATATATATATATATATATATACTAAACGTTTATACTCAGTCAATTTTTCTTTAAAAAAAAAAACTTTAATACTGAGTCATCTGTGACCTCTTTTAAATGTGAAATATTTTAATCCTGTTTCCTCAGTTGCGCCGTTTATAGTCACAGTTATATGGGCAGTCATCAAGGAGCATTTGGAAAAAGGAACGTAAGTAATATTTAGCTATCCATAAAAGTTCAGTAACCAGAGCATATTGAAGAACTATCTGGCTATGGCTATAATTTATGGCTATAATTAGTGGCAGTATTGAGAATTTTATTTTTTGTTCACGATTCTGATCGTTGCTGTATTTCTTAACCTGATTCTCTTTATGTGATTATTCATGTCATTAGTTATTCGTTGTCCTTTTTTTTTTTTTTTTTTTTTTTTTTTTCTTAACCAGCGGCACTTGGGCTTTCAGCCCTTCGGCCCAATGACACGTCATTGCGAGGCTGGGGAACCTGAGGACTTTCCTTCCAACCCGGTCAGGAGCTTCGCTCCTTCCCATCCACAGAGGGTTTATCACAGGAGCCGTTCAGGCTATTCAGTCAAATTTCCGGCAGTAAACATTTCTTCAAACGCTGACGCCCGGGTTTGAACCATGAACACCTGGTCGCCAGTACAACGCCGAAGCCATTACACCAGCGCGGCTCCCATTCGTTGTCCTTTAAAATCACATAACCACCTGGAACATATAAGGACAATCAAAGAATAACAAACATTGTACAAACAGCAGGGGTAGAATAATGCTGGCGAGGATTATCTGAGGACCGACCCGCTAGCTGATCATCACACACGCAGGATCAGCAGGAATACACTGGTGTTTAACATAAAAACACCATTCCAGAAATGATGCATGGAATAAGAACAACTGTGAAGCTACTGACAGGATCTATGACCTCAGCAATAGTCTCAACTAACGCGGAAAAAGCATCATAAGAAGAAATAATTTAGAATGATGCATACAGCATGGAAAATCAGTAATGTATCACACTATTTAAAAAAATTAAAAAATTCCTGATATAACTAACAAATCTATGTTCATGATTAATGGTTGACAGGGATGCACTAAGTGGAAACGTAAACAAATATCCTGACCAATGAATAAATGAGAATGAGATTCGCATTATTTTTTTCTAAATTAAAGATATTTCCGCTAACATCTTATTTGTATCTTTAGGAAACTGCATAGGTTTCATATAGTTGTATGCATGTGAGCTATACAATGAAAATGTATAAAAACAAGTTTCCTTTTTCTCTCTGTTTGTAATTTCTGTATCCGACTGTACTACATTAATCATCATCTTTTATGTTCCCTTTCCGCTGACTATGGAGCCACAGCTGCAGCTGACCCCATTGCAGGAAGCCTGCACCAGGGAAAGCATGCTCTATTGTAGCGGTACTCTGTAACAATTTATTTGACATGTTGGGGTTGCCAGCCACATGCACAATCCTGCTTTAGTCGCCTCTTTCAACATTACTGGGGGTTTTCTTCTTTGATCCTTAGCCCCCGACTGACAAAGCAGTCACTGGCCAACACGTCTATTGGTGTCTTGTAGGGCAGCAACAAACTGTCTCCACTTTGCCCGGTCACTGGCCAACACGTCTATTGGTGTCTTGTAGGGCAGCAACAAACTGTCTCCACTTTGCTTGGTCGTTGACCATCCTTCGTGCAGTGCTCCAACTCTGGTTCATGCTTTGCATCTCGGCCTCCACAGTTTCCTGCCTGGTTTTCTTTGGTCTGCCTTTCTTTCGCCATCCTTCTGGGGTCCAGAGCATAGCAGTTCATAAGATGGTGTCAGGGTCTTTTCTGAGGACAATGTTAACCCAGTTAAAGGGTCTTCCCGCAATGTTGGTGTGTATTTATTTTTGCCTGGCTGGAGATGGTATTCGGCCAAAAAATCGAAGAGTTTTTCTTAGGTTGTGTGGAAAGAGGATAATTTGGACATTTCCTTTTCTGTTATTCTCCAGTACTCCACACCGTACAAACGCACAGAAGGTGCGCACCTCTCGTATAATCTTAATTTGGCGTTTGTGGTGTAGTGAGAAGATTTCCACATGTTGTTTAGGTTGGCGAAGGCTGTTCTGGCTTTATTCATTCTTTAACTTATGTCTTTGCTTATTCCGCCATCTGGTGTTACTTTGCTTCCTAGATATGTAAATGTATTTGTTTGTTCCAGCTTTTGGTTCCTTATTTTAATCAGCTCATTTTTGCGGGTGAAGTAGCTATATTCTTTCCTTATCTCCTCTCAGACCCTCGGAAACTACACAGGGCACTGCAGTAGTTATCTAAAACTAATAGGTATAATTATCATACTGAGACATTTTCCAGTTCAATTGCTGACTTTCTTAATTGTTTGATGCCACATTTTGAACATAGCTTCTTGTGTGATTTAGTTCTTGATTTTTCTTTTGGTTTGAGGCTGGAGGAGATCATTTCATGATTGGGTTTGTTTTTCATCTATATAAGAAGTAATGTGTATTCCATAAGTGCTTTGGTTGTGGAATTTTGCTAGTGACCTGGCCTCTTGTGCGTTCATCTACTACCCAGAGAATTCCCTGCACTACTTGATGACACAGTTTTAATAAAATAGGATATAAAATGAGGAAGAAAGGAAATAAACCTCTATCAGTTATCACAATTCGCGCACTATTTCCCTGAGTGCACACTTTATATTGTAACATTCCCGACATTGAAGAAGCTGTCAGACTGACAAAATAAAGTGAAAACCTACCTCAGCCTGATACAAGTATAACATCAGAAGAAGAAGACAAAAGTGTTATCACAAGCCGATACAGGAACTAGTGGGACACAGATCATCCATGCCACCAACAGAATGATGGATATTACCAGCTGATCTAAACATCCTCCCGGTACAGTACAAACACTAAATTAAAAATATATGAGAGCTGCGTAATTTCTGTACTTCTATACGGTGCAGAATGCTGGAGAGTAACAGAAAAGGAAATGTTCAAATTGTCTTCTTTCCACACAACCTGCCTAAGGACAATTCTTCGAATTTTCTGGCCAAATACCATCACGAACCAAGAACTGCTTTGTCGGAGCTACCAAGAAGACGTGCGCACCAGCATAGCAGGTAGACGCTGGAACTGGGTTGGCCACATCCTCAGAAGAGACCCTGACACCATCACCAGAATTGCCATGCTATGGACTCCTGGAGGAAAGCGAAATCAAGGACAGCCAAAAGCCACCTGGCGGAGAACTGTAGAAGCAGAGATGCTAAGCATGAACCACAGCTGGGGCACCTCACGAAGGATGGCTGTCGACTGAGCAAAGTGGAGACAGTTTGTTGCTGCCCCACAAGACGCCACCAGGCGTGATGGCCGCTGATTGCTTTGTCAGTCAGCGGCCTAGAACCAAAGGAAGATATTACCAGCTCAGCAGAAGTGAACAAGTGATAATCTTCAGACTCCGCACAGGCTACAACAGACTGAGATACCATCTATTCAACAAACTAAAGATAAGAACTACAAGTGAGTGAAACTGTGGCACAGATAAATGACTGTTAAACATTTACTGATTAGGCTCCTAACATATGAGGACCAGAGAAAGTACATATGGCCGTCACCAGTACCATTCCTGGGCTTTTTATTTTAAACATATTCAAGCTGACATCTAAGAGTGTACAAAGAAGATCTCTTTCAATGCTTGCTAACCATTCACGTTGGTCATCCGAATTGAACTTTCCTCCATTTTCACTTCATAAAAGTATTGCTTTGAAATACATTGACACGGAACCTGCGTGGCACATCATACTTGCTCAATTATTTCACTATCTGAACTGGTCTACTAGTTATGTCCTGTGATCCATACCAATTGCCGTTATATTATATCATACGTATATAACAAGTTTATTTATGTTAATTCTACAGAAATGATATTTATTATATATCTTCAGTTTACCTCATTATATTTTCACAGATAGTAGAAATAGGTGAGTTATTAGGTAATATAGGAACTTATTCTTGTTTAACTGTTTAAGCGTTTGGAAATGTCCTATTTGGCAATTAGTTATTAAAATTGATGTCTATTATACACACGTGCTTTGAATTATTCTGAATCGCTTCCACTATTTTATTGTTTAGCACTGAGAACATTTAAAAACTATTCTGTCACACATATTATGAAAGGGCATTCTCCAATTTATTATCCAGGATGTTCATCTGTCCTCATTCTTTGACATTCAGCAGTCTAAACAGTTACTTATCCCAGTTTAATACATTGAATTATTTTATTTTTCTTCAGGTGCTGGCTGCATACTGGTGCTCATGTTGATTACATCATCCACGCCCCAGTCCTGTTTTTATTGGCAGTACGTTTATTTATGTCGTTTATGCATTCGTAAGACTCTTCATTGATGACTTATGTGATTTTTTTTTTGTTGGGCCCGTGTATGTGCATGCTGTGAGCCGACCCCGCCCCCTCCCATCTAATCGTTTTGTGCCTGAAATTCGTAATATCATTTGAGACGTGTGTTACGGTGTGAATCTCGATCTGAACTAGGGTTGTATACAACAACAAAAAGCCAACTTGATAACGGCCAATTATAACTGATCAAATAACCTTCATGAGTAGTCAGATCACACATAACAGTATTTATTGACAAATCCACTGTAATTCCACACAACGTGATATTCTAGTGAGCTTTCCATATTTGAACAATTCATGTATATATCAATAACGACTACCAGCTTTAAGATTCAACCTGCTCATCCACGCAAGGTTATTCATGTATATCTTCCATTTTATTTCCACATCCAATTATTATATTAATATTTCATGTCACACCTTCAATATATTTCAACTGTATTTAACTGGCACATTATCCATAGGCATAAAACACATTCATCCACAGTGCCGTTCTAAATGAAACATATATCAAAAACGGGTCAATGAAGAACCACGACTCAATACTTCCACAGTACACAGTCAAAAGCCCCTTGCCGCTACACTGAGTTTGATTGAATATTGTGCAACACTAAATCAAGCAGCATACAGACACTTTAAGAATCCAGTTAATCACTTTGATGGAAATAAACTGAAGGTCGGAATAAGAAGTGGCATCAAGCATTTGTTACCTTAGAAATTATACTGCCGTGGCCAATTTCTTGATGAAAGTATGCGTCTAATGTTTTTAATCAAATCATTCAGCAACAAGCGCAACGATTGGCGTTAACATTGTCTACTTTAAAATTTGATTGTAAACTAAAGGGTGGTCAAGGAAATTGGTATAGCATATTGGCAAAGTGTGTGGATAACAAGCAGATTTTACACATACAAAATCCCGTGCGGACCAGATAAATTCCGCACAGATACAGTAAATAATAGTTTGCTCAAAGCTGAACTCGCCACTTTACACTGGATTTGTCGACTTCGAAAAGGCACTGGCAGTATAGACAGATAATCGCGTTCTAAATTTATAAGGCATTCTTCTTCTTCTTCCTCGTTCGCCCTGAAAAGGACGGTGGTTGCGTTGTGTCTGTTTACGCCGTAGCTGTGATATCTGCACCTTTCGGTCGACACATCCGACTTCAGCACAGCATTTTTTGGGACCGGGTTTGCCTTCCCTCTGCGATCCGTACTCGCTCAGCCAGACTGCACTGCTGCAGACTGTTTCCAGGACCACCACGTGGAGGTGGAGTACGGTCTTAGTCAGCTCTGGTTCGCTGACTCTGATGCAAGCAGTCAAGCTATAGGTCGCTGACTGCATTCACTATTGCTGCATCTTTGGGTCCCATAAGGCATTCTAGAGCTCCCTTTAAGTTCATTAACCTGATAAAGAAAACAAATGAAGACAGTCTTGAATTTTTTTTCATACACTTTCAGACGTCAAATTTAACATGTTTACAGAAAGAAGTGGACAGCCTGGGGTTATTGATATCTCCACAGAGTTTGTCATGAGATTTCTCTGTTCTTTTTATGTTGGGCACTTTTGCAGATGCTGAAGACTGAAAGTAACAACAGTAACCTATAGAAATGGAGATAGTGGACTCCGACTAAAAAGCTTACCGATCTAGATGTTGCCGACGATCTAGTTCTTCGGTCCCATAGATGTAACACAAAAAAATTCAAGACGAAATACAAATACTAGATTAGAGGTCACAGTAATATAATCTGACAATGTAGATGGAGAAAACACAGATAATGAAAATAAATGCAGGAAACGATAATAGGATTGTACTGGAAGAAACACCGCTACAGGATGTAGAATTGTACATTTGCCTTGGCAGTAGTTTAGACACATTTGGAGGTAAAGATGATATCATAATAAGAATAGAAACGATTGGAGGAGCTTTAATTGCATTTTGGGAAAGTATATGGAGATAAAAAGAAATCAGGTCCAACACAAAAATACACCGAGAAAAGACAAAGAGTATGATAATAAATGCAGCAAATGATAGCCAGATTGCACTCCTACACGATGAACAATCTAGCATATATCGTGGCGGCGATATAGAAAAGTCGGAGAACCAGATACGGATTCGAAAGTAAGAAGACGAAAGACAAGATAAACTTTTCATTGCATTGGGAAACATAGGAACATTTAAAAAAATCAAATCCAATAAAAGAAAGATACGAAAATGCAGCCTCATCGCTTGGGTCAGAAACATAGAGAACAATAAAAACAGCAACCAAACAGCTATAGCTCTTTATAAATGGGTGATTGCGCAGAACAGAAGTACAGAAGTGGTGTGAGAATATCACCAATATGGAGCTGATGACAAGGTCACCAATTTGGAGCTGATGACAAGATCACCAATGTGGAGCTGATGACAAGATCACCAATGTGCAGCTAATGACAAGATCGTCTATGTAGAGGTGATGACAAGATCATCAATGTGGAGCTGATGACAAGATCACCAATGTGGATCTGATGAAAAGATCACCAATGTGCAGCTGATGACAAGATCGTCTATGTAGAGGTGATGACAAGATCACCAATGTGGAGCTGATGACAAGATCACCAATGCGGAGCTGATGGAAAGGTACAGGCAAATACTAGTGCAACAAGAAATGAGGAAAAGACCCTGTGGTTGAATATTTTAAACCCTTTATATCGTGCATTTGTATTCTCCAAAAACATTCGACTCTAAGTTTTTATTGAAACTGAATGTCGTGGTTGAGTTAGAGTGTAGAGTATTTGTCGAGTTGGACAACAGTAGTGAAACCGACAAGGGATAGTGGACTGACAGAGTTATAGATTACACACACAGAAAGGTGTAAATAGGAGATGGACTTGAGACAACCTGGAAGAAGATTTACCAAAATGATCTCTCTCTCCAAGCCTCAACTCACTTATGTCTGTCTAAGCATCTCCTGCTCTCTCTCTTTTCTCTTATCATACATAGAGATTATAGTAAAGAGCTAAAAATACAATATGGATGGAAAGGTCGTGAACAGCGCATTAATAAATGTGTAAAATTTATTAAAGAAGAAAAGCATGAAAATAATGCATATCATCACAACAACATAAAATTACCTCAATAATCAAATATTCATCAATAATCATATACACCAACAACTACACACACAGATCACCATTCATAAAACCTGTAGAACACAAAGAGATAAATAATCGAGTGACAGTCCTTCGGTTTTCGGGGACCAGCTGAAGTAACTCCAGTAAGTGCTGTTTTCGTATATATCCTCCATCGGTGATGGAATTAACCTGAATAACATCACTGTATAGGCGCTATCGTTGGTGACCCCCCCCCCCCTACTGGCGCGAGTTGGGCTGGGGAACGCTGTTTATCTCCTGCTGACCAACTGATTGAACTGGGCGACAGCCTGTCTGCTTTTCGGGGACCAAATGTACTAGCTCCAGGAAGTGAATTACTTGTAGATCCTTCGTGAGGGACTAGCCTACAAAACTTTCCTTGTTGGTGCTAAACGTTGGTGACTCCCCTTATAGCGTGAGTGGGGGCTGGAACTCTGTCCATAGGTGGCTGCTCATACGTGCGAGGTTTTAAGTATCCAGGAAATACACCAGAAGAAGTCACTTGAGGACAAAGAGACCCAGGAGCGCTTATCCGGCGCAAGGCTCCGCTTGGCTGTAAATCCTGTTTAAACTGGTTTGGCTGTGGTTTGCTGAGTGCCCCGTTTAGGCACAAAAAAGGCGGGTGATATGGAATTCTGCTATAGGCATGCTGAGCGGGTTTGATATTCTGGAAGCCGCAATGCTCTGACTGGTAATCCAATAGGCGAGTAGAGAACTACTACTGCGTTTGGCGATTCCAGATTTAGCGTTGGCTCCGTTGCACTGCGTGAGCTTAACTTGGCGTTGACAAAAAGGGGTTTTGATTCAGGAACGGGGTTGACGATTCGTGACGCTAGCGGTATTCAGAACCCTCTAGATCGAAGAGAATATTTCGTTCTTCGCCTGACTGGAATCTGCTCTCGCGAGTCGGTCTCCCTGAAACTGAGACCCAAAAAGAGACACCCTTTTACTTCAAGCAAATAATAAATCACACTAACTTTATACAGAAAGTTTCGCTCCACTATGGGATTAGATTTATTGTAGTTATTGCTATGATAGTTTAGGGCTGTCTTTAACCATGTCTCCTGTTCCTTAAAAATATCAATTATCAGCACGCGCCCGCATAGGCTTAATATCTTTTGCACCCCCAGGTACCTATCAGTAAATGTTCTGACATCAAAAATCTACTCCTCTTCTCCCAATCTCAACATACAGGAAACCTAACCTGTAGTTACAGTTAAATGAATATGCTTATTCATCTTACAACATTAAATGAATTTACATAAACAGATTACAGCATTTGACATTACACAAATAAATCGTATGTCCCCTTTGGGAAATATATTAGCATTTCCACAAAATGAGTACAAAGAAAATGCAATGTTCTTGCTAAATATAATACAGTTGTGGCTAGATCATAAGATATAATTATATCTATGCCTGGTGACTGCTTTCAGTGAAAGTTATAGACTAGTGCCTATCCACACAAGTAAGCATAAAATGGTCCTCCCTTGCCACTAGAAATATCTATCAAAAGGAATAAGTGACTATCTCCTATAATCCAGAGTTATTACCTGCATCTCACTATTCAGTTTTAAAGTGAACAATCCACACCTGACATTATCTTACAGAAATGACAGTTAATTTTGCTGACTCTTAACCCAATGGTAAGCATTCGTGGACTGATTCTACGCCTAATATCTGTTATTGTAAGTTTAACATTTAACCCATGATAAACCGTAACAGTGTAAGCACCACTTAATAGGCCGTAGACAGCGCTACCTTATCACTGAATAAATTACTAGGAGAAGTCCTACGAAATAAATTCACTTTCCTAACAGATATATAAAAGCTAACATGAATCTAATATAATAATTATAAGATATGTCAACTCACCCCGAAAAATGACTAGAACATAGGCAAACACATTCTAGTATTGTGTTAAAGTTTGCCTTATCTCCTGATGGTCATCTACGGGCCAGGAATATACGAATGTCTTTGTCTATTAAAACCAGTCTACTCTTATAGATCACAAGGGACGCTCCCCCCGAACACCTGGCGTGCGTATTTCTACAGAAGTTCGGCGAAAGACGTAATCTAGAGTAAGACAAAAGAAATCGTGCGAAAGTTCCCCAGGTAGAGAAATGC